>WNWK01013199.1:0-56279 GCA_009830355.1 Cherax destructor
GGTTATTATTGAAAGAATTAAGGTAAGACAGAGAGTAGGATTGCAGATGAGCAAGGAGGTTTAGAGTGGGGGGGGGATGTTTTAGAAAAATGTTTACAGTGAAAAAATTATGTGAACAGTATTTAAAAAAAAGGTAGAAAGTTTTCATTGTATTTATGGTTTAGAAAAGGCATATGATAGTGGAGGGGGGAAAAAATGTGTAATGTCACCATGGTTGTTTAATATATTTAGGGGATGGGGTTGTAAAAGAAGTAAATGCTTGGGTGTTGGGGAGGGGGGGATTAAATTAGGGGAATTAAATGCAAAATGAAAGCGACAGTTTTTTTTTGCTGATGATACTGTCTTATGGAGATTCAAAAAAAAAAGGAAAGGTTAGTGGACGAGTTTGGGAGGGTGTAAAAAAGGTAGAAAGTTGAAAGTGAACATAGATAAGAGTAAGGTGATGAGGGTATCAAACGATTTAAATAAAGAAAAATTGGGTATCACATTGGAGAGAAGGATTAGGGAAAAAAAGAAAATTTTTTTTAAAAGATATTTGGGAGTTGACTTTCAGCGGATGGGTTTATGAAGGATGGGGTTAACCATAGAATTGATAAGGGAAAAAAAAGGTGAGTGGTGCGTTGAGGTTCTGTGGAAAAAAAAAACGTTATCCATGGGGGAAAAAAGAAGGGAATAAAAGAAAGTATAGTGGTACCAACACCTTATATGGGTGTGAAGCATGGGTTGCAAATGCTGCAGCGAGGGGGGGGGGGAGGCAGTGGAAATGTCATGCCCAAGGGTAATGTGGGTAAAAATATTATGCAGAAAATTCGGGGCGGAAATTAGGAGAAGGTGTGGAGTTACTAAAAGTATTTGTCAGAGGGCTGAAGAGGGTTGTTGAGGGGTTTTTTGGGCATTTAGAGAGAATGGAAAAAAAGTCGAATGACTTGGGGCGTATAAATCTGGGGGGGAAGGAAGGCATGGGGCCCCCCCCCTCAAAATTTTGGGGGGGAAGGGGTAAAGGAGGTTTGGGGGGCGGGGGGTTTACTTCCAGAAAACTTGAGGGGTTTGATAGGAGTGAATGGAACTAATTTTTTTTAGACCTGGCCGGTGTTGGAGTGGGAGCAGGGTAACATTTTTTGTGAAGGGTTGGGAAACCGGTTAATTATTTAGTTGGACTTGAGCCCCCAAAAGGGAAGTACAATGCCTGCATTTTAAAAAGGGGGGGGGCCCGGGGTGGGGCCGCTGGGAGGAACTTTTTTTCCCCGTTTTCGTTTTTGGGTGCCCTGCAAAGACAGTGATTATGTATGAGTGTGGTGAAAGTTTTGGGGAAGAAAAAATATTTTTTTTTTTTGGGGTTTTTTTTCCCTTTTGGGCACCCTGCCTCGGTGGGAGAGGGGCCACGTGTTAAAAAAAAAAATTTTATTTAATAATTACGTACATTGTTTTAGTGTGAATAGTGGTGGTGGCCTGCTGCCTCCACCAACACCACTATATGTACAGCTTATGGTCAGTGGCCCTTATAAACCCAACAACAATAACACTACCGCCAGTCCTCTCAACATAATGACACATTTTATTTTTTGAGTATATATCATGTTTCTATATTATTAATATTGTTTATTATTTTCAAATTAGATGAATTGTGCTAGATAAATAATCTGTAGGGGTCGATATTATTTATGTTGAAGGACTATCTTGTCCTGCCTCCAAACAAACTCTCCTCCCCTCTCATACGCCAACAAGAGTCTTCAAAAAAAGGAAAACTTTTTAAAAGTTCTTTTAAAAATTTTAAAAAAATTGTGCTTTATATTTATTTATCATTGTTTTCTGTATTTTATTTATTCTTTAAGAAAGTGAATTTTTTGTATTTTTTGGAAACGGATTAATTGTACAGTGGACCCCCGGTTTTTTTTCACCCCAAACTCGAACAATTATGCTAAAAAATATTTTTGTAAGAGCTTTTGTAAGGGGGTTTTTTTTTGGGGTTTTTAAAAACTAATCTAATTTACATTTGTCCATTGGGGAAAAATTTGTTCGGTAATTTTGGACTCAAACAGCATTCTGGGGAAGGGCCCCGAAAAAACCAAATCCACTGTATTTCATTACAGTGGTACCCCGGTTTACGATTCTTAAACTGCCCCCTTTTTGTAAAATTTTTTTTTTTAAAGCTTTTGTAAGTGTATTTTTGGGGGGGTAAAAGGACTAGTCTATTTTTTATTATTCCTTAAGGGGGGGAAATTTTTTTGGTAATGGACTTGAACAGCATTTTTCGAAAAAAAACGTAAACCGGGGTACCACTGTATTTCTTATGGGGGAAAATTAGTTTTACTTTTTTGGGCCGTTCGGGGGTTTAAAGGGCCCAGCTCCTGGAACGGATTACGGCTGATACTGGGGGCCCCTGTACTGCATAAAAGAAATAAAGTACAGTGGTACCCAGGGTTTCGGCTACCTCCCCCAATTGAACAATTATGTAAGTGATTTTGTAAGTGTATTTTTAGGGGTCTGAAACGGACTAATCTAATTTTATTATTCTTTATGGGAACAAATTTGTTTAATCGGCACTTGAACAGCCTCCTGGGGTTTAATTTTGCCAAACTCGAGGTTCCACTGTATTTGAATTTTGAAATTGAATTAGTGTAAAACCCGGTTTCGTCAGTAATTCTTTCCCCAAGGCTGTTCGAGGGGCCCCTTTCCCAAACAAATTTGTTCCCCAAGGTGAATGTAAAAAAAGATTAAAAAGTTTCAGACCCCAAAAATCTTACAAAAGCATTTACTAAAATACACTTACATAATAGTTCGTGTTGGGGCAGTACGAAATACGGGGGGCCACTGTATATTGTTAATTTTATCATTGTTAGGAGGGTTTTTCAAATTCATTTTTTTCCCCAAAAATTTTATACTATTTATGTACTGGTCTGTCAATTCAAAAAAAAAAAAAAAAATATAGTAATATATAATTTTTTTGGGTTTAAAGATGAGTTGTGGGGTGTTTCAGCTTGTTTATCTGTCTGCCTAAAAAAGGCATTTTTTGCCCCATATTATGTAATCTTTTGATTGAAATCCAAGATTGTATAAATATGGTTTATAATAATTTTAAGAAAGTTGAGGTGTGAGTTTTGTAGCAGATAACGGCACTTGAACAACCTCCGGGGTTGAATTTTGGGGTGACACTCGGGGTTCCACTGTTTTTGGGGAATTTTAAATTGAATTACAGTGGACCCCCAGATTTTGTCAATATTTCTTTCCCCGAATGTTTTTTGAGTTCAGTTACAGAACAAATTTTTTCCCCCTAAGAAGGAATAATGTAAATTAGATTAGTCCTTTTAGCCCCCCAAAAATTTTCTTTTAAAACCCCCTTTCAAAAATACACTTACATAATTGTTTGAGTTGGGAGCAGTACGAAACGGGGGGGCCACTGTTTTGTAAAGTGTATATAAGACTTTGTACAAACCATGTCCTTTCTGTTGGTCTGGCATGAAATATATTTCCCCGTGAAAAATTTTAATCTTATTGCTTTATAGTGTATCCATGTATTTAAAAATTTTTGTATATAATAGTGTATTAATTGGATTAAGCTTCATTCTTTTTTCTTCTCTTTTTCAACTCAATATGAGAGGGCCCTTTTAATTTTTTTCCCCCCAGAGGTGCAGTTTTGGTTTTTTTCCCGGGCTCCCCGAGATTAAAAAATACAGGGGTTTCTTAAGAAGTGAATCTTCAAGATTTCAGTGAGTTCTTTCTGTAATTTATCCCTTTTAAATATTTATTTATTGTTTTTTTTATGGGGAAAGTAGTAAAATAATTTTTGTACTATTTAACCCTTTCACTGTTCAGACCCCCAAAAAATTAAATTACTCTGTTTTTAAAGTTTTTTTTTTTCATTTGAAATGGAAAAAAAACTTTTCTGAAAGTAATGACACTAAAAAAAAACAAAATTTGATGGAAAACTTTTTTTTTTCATTTGAAATGGAAAAAAAATTTTTTTTTAAAAATAATGACACTAAAAAAAAACAAAATTTGAGGGAAAAAATTAAGGAATTATGCAGGCAAAAATTAGCGGTCTTATTGCAATTTATGCATCAACAATTCTCCCCCTTTCAGTCCTATTTTAAGCCAATTTCAGTGTTCTAGTTAACCCAAATTTTAACTAATTTTTTTAAATTTTTATTCTATCAATTGATCACAAGAAATTTGCATATTCAAATATTTCAGCTACCCTATAAAGTAAAAGGAAATTTTGGGCCCAAATTTTTTAAAAAAAGGCCAAATTAAAAGTCAAAAATAAACAATGTAGACATTCCTGGCACTATAACTTTCCTTTTCATTAGTCACACCCCCGGGGGCCCTCTCCTATTTACACTATTTTTCCTAACACCACAAGACTTTAAAAAAGCATTGGGGAAAACCCTTTTGCAAGTACGACTATTGTGCTATAGCGCACAGAATGGGGATAAAGGAATAACGGGAAAAAATTGGTAGATGGATCTATAACTTTCTAACAAGTAGAACACAGAGTAATGGTAAAAAATAAAGACTGAGGCAGCTGGTTTAAAAACTGGGGGTCCAAAGGCACAGTACCCCCCCCCATCCTGTTCCTTATCCTTGTATCTGACATGGACAGAGACATAAGGCACAGCACTGTCTTTTTTGTGGATGAAAACCCCAAATTTTCATGACGGTGTTATCCATCGAGGACACTAAGACCCCAAGTGGCCATGAACCAAATCTTTAATGGGCTCCCGGGAAAAAATGAAATTCAATGAAGAGAATTTTCAATTATACCCAATAGGGAAAATTTTTAAAAATTAAAATTGGGGTCGGAGTATAAAACAAATTCCAATCATACAATAAGTAAAAAAATAAGGGGAAAGGGCCGGGGGGGATAATGTCGGGGAAATTTTAGTTTCAAAGATTACAACAATGTATCTAACACATCTGCTGGGGAAAAAGATGGGGGTGGATAATGAGAAACTTCAAAATTAGGGATGCCAAGCCCATGATGATTTTTTCAAATTGCTTGTTCTCTCTAGGCTTAAAATATTGCTGTAAACTAACGTGCTCCTTTCAAGGCAGGCGAAATTGCGGGGTCTGGAGAACGTACAGAAAATTTATGGCACACAAAATATGATAAAGTCACCCCATTTAAATGGGAATGATTGAAGTCCTTTGATTTGTATTCCCTGGAATGAGGCGAGGGGAAGACACATGATAATATACACTTGGGGAAAACCTAGAGGGACTAGTCCCAGATTTGCACACGAAAATCACCTCTGAAAGCAAAAAAAATCAGCAGGAGATGCAGCATCCCTCCATAGGGCCATAGGGACATTTCCTTTGGGGAAAACCCCTCCCCGGGAAACCCGGGGTTTCCTTTAGAGGGTTTTGGGTTCAAACCCCGTGGCCCCCTCTGTGACCAGGCCTCATGGTGGATCAAAGCCCCCATCCCCAAACCGGCTGTTTTTGTTGGCACATAAACCAGCGTATGAACCACAGTCCGGCTGATCAGGCACTTAATTTAAAGGGGCCGTTCAGAGCCCTTGGACAGCCAGGGTCTTTGGTAAAACCCCCCTTTTGTATGCTGGGAAGGGGGTTGAACAGTCTTGGGCCCCGGGCCTTTTGTGTTGCCTCTTATCGTGCTAGTGGCACCCCGCCACTGGGGATGTTTCATTGTCTGCCGAGTCTTTTTTTTTTCATAGGGAGTGATTTCGGGGCAAGTTTGGTACCCCAAACCCCAGGGGTTTTCCCCAATGTATATAATCACGATCTCTCCCCCCTGCTTTAAAAGTACAGGTTTTTGGGAAATTCAAGCGTTCCCAGTAGTTGAGGTTGTTTATCGCACTTATGTGTGCCGTGAAGGTTCTCTGCACATTTTCTAGGTCAGCAATTTCCCCCCCCTTGAAAGGTGCAGTTAGTGTGCAGCAATATTCCAGCCTAGATAGAACTGTGGTCAAAATTTTCAAGAGGTGTACTCACCTATTTGTACTCACCTATTTGTGGTTGCAGGGGTCGAGTCATAGCTCCTGGCCCCGCCTCTTCACTGATTGCTACTAGGTCCTCTCTCTCCCTGCTCCATGAGCTTTATCAAACCTCGTCTTAAAACTATGTATGGTTCCTGCCTCCACTACGTCACTTTCTAGGCTATTCCACTTCCTGACAACTCTATGACTGAAGAAATACTTCCTAACATCCCTTTGACTCATAGGAGTCTTCAACTTCCAATTGTGACCCCTTGTACTGTGTCCCATCTCTGGAACATCTTGTCTCTGTCCACCTTATCCTCGCAGTATTTTATATGTCGTTATCACGTCTTCCCTAACCCTCCTGTCCTCTAGTGTCGTCAAGCCGATTTCCCTTAACCTTTCTTCGTAGGACAATCCCCTTAGCTCTGGGACTAGTCTTGTTGGAAACCTTTGCACTTTCTCTAATTTCTTGACGTGCTTGACCAGGTGTGGGTTCCAAACTGGTGCGGCATATTCCAGTATGGGCCTGACGTATATGGTGTACAGAGTCTTGAACTATTCCTTAGTGAGGTATTGGAACGCTATTCTTAGGTTTGCCAGCCGCCCGTATGCTGCAGCAGTTATCTGATTGATGTGTGCCTCAGGAGATGTGCTCGGTATTATACTCACCCCAAGATCTTTTTCCTTGAGTGAGGTTTGCAGTCTTTGGCCACCTAGATTATACTCTGTCTGCGGTCTTCTTTGCCCTTCCCCGATCTTCATGACTTTACATTTGGCAGGGTTAAATTCAAGTAGCCATTTTTTGGACCAGGCTTGTAGCCTGTTCAGGTCTCTTTGTAGTCCTGCCTGATCCTCGACTGATTTAATTCTTCTCATTAACTTCACATCATCTGTAAACAGGGACACTTCTGAGTCTATCCCTTCCGTTATGTCATTCACATATACCAAAAACAGTACAGGTCCTAGGACTGACCCCTGTGGAACCCCACTCGTCACAGGTGCCCACTCTGACACCTCGTCACGTACCATCACTCGTTGTTGCCTCCATGTCAGATATTCTCTTATCCATTGCAGTGCCTTTCCTGTTACGTGTGCCTGATCCTCTAGCTTTTGCATTAACCTCTTGTGAGGAACTGTGTCGAACGCCTTCTTGCAGTCCAAGAAAATACAGTCTATCCACCCCTCTCTCTCGTGTCTTACTTCTGTTACCTTGTCATAAAACTCCAGTAGGTTTGTGACACAGGATTTTCCTTCCCTGAAACCGTGCTGGTTGTCGTTTCTAGGTGCTCCACCACTCTCCTCCTGATGATCTTCTCCATGACTTTGCATACTATACACGTCAGTGACACAGGTCTGTAGTTTAATGCCTCGTGTCTGTCTCCTTTCTTAAAAATTGGGACTACATTTGCCATCTTCCACACCTCAGGTAGTTGCCCAGTTTCAATGGATGTGTTGAAGATTTTTGTTAGTGGCACACTCAACATCTCTGCTCCCTCTCTAAGGACCCACGGAGAAATGTTGTCAGGTCCCACCGCTTTTGAGGTATCGAGTTCACATAACAGCTTCTTAACCTCCTCCTTGGTTGTGTGTATTTCATCCAGCACTTGTTTGTATACCTCCCTATTCTGAATTCCTGGAGTCCTTCCTGTCTCCTCTGTAAATACTTCTTTAAATCTCATGTTGAGCTCCTCACATACCTCTTTGTCGTTTCTTGTGAACTCCCCACCTTTCTTCCTCAGCCTGATTACCTGGTCCTTGACTGTTGTTTTCCTCCTGATGTGGCTATACAACAGCTTCGGGTCAGACTTAACTTTTGATGCTATGTCATTTTCGTATTGTCGTTGAGCCTCCCTTCTTACCTGTGCATATTCGTTTCTGGCTCTTTATTTTCCTGGGTCCTTTGTCTTCTGTACTTTTTCCATTCTCTAGTGCACTTAGTGTTTGCCTCCCTACACCTTTGGGTGAACCAAGGACTCGTTCTGGTCTTCCCATTACTTCTGTTTCCCTTGGGAACAAACCTCTCCTCTGCCTCTTTACATTTTGTTGTCACATAGTCCATCATTTCTTTTACTGGTTTTCCTGCCAATTCTCTCCCACTGAACGTCTTGTAGGAAGTTCCTCATGCCTGTGTAGTCCCCCCTTTTGTAGTTTCGTTTTTCCCTTCCTATGCCTTCTCCCCTCTGCACTTGTAGCTCAACTATATAATCAAAACACAGAACCAAATGATCACTAGCTCCAAGGGGCCTTTCATACGTGATATCTTCGATGTCCGAACTACTCAAGGTGAATACTAGGTCCAGTCTTGTTGGATCATCCTCACCTCTCTCTCTGGTAGTGTCTCTAACATGTTGATGCATGAGGTTTTCCAGTACCACATCCATCATCTTGGCTCTCCATGATTCAGGACCCCCATGGGGCTCCAGGTTTTCCCAATCAATCTCCTTGTGATTGAAATCACCCATAACTAGTAACTTTGCTCTCCCCATGTGAGCTCTTCTGGCCACCTCGGGTAGTGTGTCTACCATTGCTCTGTGGCGGGTGTTAGTGGACTGGTGTGGGTGGCATCCTGGGGGACAAGATTAAAGGACCACAATGGAAATAAAACAGTCTTAGATGAAGCACTGACTTTACTGAGTTATCCTGGGTGGCTGACCCTCCGGGTTAAAAATCCCAACAAAATCTTAGGTTGTCTTACAGTAAGACAACGCAGCTTCCTGAAGCTAGCTTTACTTTCCAAGTTAAAACGATCACACTTTCGTGTCGAAATATATTTAAGAAATGAAGACTACAGTATATCACTTGTAGATCTTGTAGATCGCTCAACATTGTATCTACAAACACACAGTTAAGATTTTATAAAATAATCTGTCATCCCATTCAAGTTTACTACGGAAGTTGGGCATAAAGATGGACTGTATATAAAATATGGGTAGAACAGTAAATCATTGTAATTAAATCAAATTTTGTTATGCATGTCGTTGTGAAATTTCGATGAACTCTAAAATACATTAGCAAAAAAGTTGTGCTGAGCTGAAATATTTTACAACTTACAACAACAGTACCATAGCGAGGAATATGTATCAAATATCTTAATTAATATCTTATATTTCTTACGTAATACAATAAAATCAACTGTTTGGCAAAATCTATTTCAAAACATTTTAATGGCCACTGGCGTCACCCTTCTTCAGTAATGATTACAAAATAAAGTGGTATTTATGTTTATATAGAAGTCTTGACAATTTTGTATAAAAAAAAGTGTACATGTATGATAGTAAACCTACTATTAATAAAATTGAAGCATTATCATGGTGCTGCAGCACAGGACTGGAACATGTCAGAACTACAGTGGCATTTGTGCTTTACACTTCAGGCACAGGCACTACTTAATGAGGCACTTTAGGCACATGCACTACTTAATGAGGCACTTTAGGCACATGCACTACTTAATGAGGCACTTTAGGCACATGCACTACTTAATGAGGCACTTTAGGCACATGCGCTACTTAATGAGGCACTTTAGGCACATGCGCTACTTAATGAGGCACTTTAGGCACATGCACTACTTAATGAGGCACTTCAGGCACATGCGCTACTTAATGAGGCACTTTAGGCACATGCGCTACTTAATGAGGCACTTTAGGCACATGCACTACTTAATGAGGCACTTTAGGCACATGCGCTACTTAATGAGGCACTTTAGGCATGGCTACTTAATGAGGCACTTTAGGCACATGCGCTATTAATGAGGCATTTAGGCATAAGGCTAGCTTAATGAGGCACTTTAGACACATGCGCTACTTAATGAGGCACTTTAGGCACATGCGCTACTTAATGAGGCCCTTTAGGCACATGCGCTACTTAATGAGGCACTTTAGGCACATGCGCTACTTAATGAGGCACTTTAGGGACATGCGCTACTTAATGAGGCACTTTAGGCACATGCGCTACTTAATGTGGCACTTTAGGCACATGCGCTACTTAATGAGGCACTTTAGGCACATGCGCTACTTAATGTGGCACTTTAGGCACATGCGCTACTTAATGTGGCACTTTAGGCACATGCGCTACTTAATGAGGCACTTTAGGCACATGCGCTACTTAATGAGGCATTAGTTAAGGTAATGTTTAGCTTACCACGACTTTGTCAACACAATATGTGCATTACATGGAGGGAGGTGGAAGGGTTAGTAGTAGTAATAGTAGTAGTAGTAATAGTAGTAGTAGTAATATTAATAGTAGTAGTATATTGTCTTAAGTGTCAGCAGTATTGCGTGTTTGAAATAGGATTTTGTGATAGAAACTCGGTGATAATTAGAGTTACTTTTATTCTTTGTAAGTGTTGAGTACAGATATAAGGGCTGACTCTATGCACTTATAGCCAGCAATTAATAGTTATAATCATAACTATGATCTTTAAAGAGGTGGACCGGTAAGCCAGCGGAAGTCCTCGGTTAAATGACCAAAAGCTCATCATATGATTAAAACTCGCGTCAGGAAAAACGTGTCCTGTTTGCTGACGCACATTATACCTACCTACCGCTTGTGCCTGTGTGTCTGGCTCTGGGATATCCAGACGACCTTCCTAGTGGTGTTCTGATGCTGCACTCAGGCATTATTAAAGTTATCACATTTACTAGCATAAATTTGCTCATTCAAAGGCGTGTTAAGGGTGCGGAACGTTTCTCCAGAATATATACTTTCTCACAACCTCGCAGGCAATGGCGCCAACACCTGCATGTAATGTCTGGTTGCGAGGCTTTTGTTTTGGTTAAATTTTTGGTGATGTTGAGATACCATAAACAGCTTAGTAGTGAGAAAGACCCACGAGTTTCTTGGAACTGATGTCGCTGCATGGAGACCAAGATTTCTGGAAAGGGCGCTTCTTGCAGTTAATAATGAAGTTAAAAGTTGACGCATTGTTTATTGAGATAGTTGATGTCGTTTAGAGTAAGTTGATAACATAATGGAACTTTTATGACAGGGTGACCTCCAGAGTCTGATATTCTTATTCCTGACATGAAAGTATTTAAAACTATTGAATACATTACCAGAGTGTTTAAGATATGCGAGGCTGCGTGTATCTTAGAGAGAAGAAAGTTGGTTGGCTAGGACAGTGTCTAACTTGTGGATGACTAGGACAGTGTCTAACTTGTGGATGACTAGGACAGTGTCTGACATGTGGTTCGCTAGGACAGTAGCTAACATATGGTTGGTTACGACAGTGGCTAACTTGTGGATGGCTAGGATAAGCACAACAATGTTTTGGGTGGAACAATGTTGTTGAGGGTGGAACAATGTTGTTGTGGGTGGAACAATGTTGTTGTCGATGGAGTAATGTGGGTGGAACAATGTTGTTAAAAGTGGAACAATGTTGTTGTGGATGGATCAGTGTTGTTGAGGGAGGAACAATGTTGTTGTTGGTGGTGGAATAATGTTGTTGTGGTTAGAACAGTATTGTTGAAGATGGAACAATGTTGTTGGTGGTGGAACAATGTTATAGGTGGAACAATGTTGTTGTAGATGGAACAATGTTGTGGGTGGAACAATGTTGTTGTAGATGGAACAATGTTAATGTGGGTGGAACAATGTTGTTGTGGATGGAACACTGTTGTTGTGGATGGAACAATGTTGTTTTGAATGGAACAGTGTTGTGGGTAAAACAGGTTTTTTTGTGGAGCAATGTTGTTTGTGGAACAATATTTTTGTGGGTGGAGCAATGTTTTTGTGGGTGGAACAATGTTGTTGTGGATGGAACAATGTTGCGGTGGATGAAACAATGTTGTGGGTGGAACAATGTTGTTGTTGATGTAACAATGTTGTGATGGGAACAATGTTGTGGGTGGAACAATGTTGTTGTGGATGGAACAGTGTTGTAATGGGAACAATGTTGTGGGTGGAACAATGTTGTTGTGGGTGGAACAATGTTGTTGATGATGGAACAGTGGTGTTGTGGGTGGAACAGTGTTCTAATGTGTGGAACAGTGTTCTTATGGGTGGAACAATGTTGTTGCTGATGGAACAATGTTGTTGGGGATGGAACAGTGGTGTTCTAGGAAGACAAGTGTTGTAGGCAGAACCGTGTTGTGGCTGGAACAATGTTGTTGTGGCTGGAACAATGTTGTTGTGGCTGGAAAATGTTGTTGTGGCTGGAACAATGTTGTTGTGGCTGGAAAATGTTGTTGTGGCTGGAACAATGTTGCTGCGAGTGGAAGTGTTGTTGTGAGCGCAACAATGTTACTGTTGATAGACCAATGTTGTTGTGGGTGGAACAATATTGTTGTGGGTGGAACAATGTTGTTGTGGATGGAACTATGTAGTTGTGGGAGGAACAATGTTGTGAATGGAACAATGTTGCTGCGAGTGGAAGTGTTGTTGTGGGCGCAACAATGTTACTGTTGATAGACCAATGTTGTTGTGGGTGGAACAATATTGTTGTGGGTGGAACAATGTTGTTGTGGATGGAACTATGTAGTTGTGGGAGGAACAATGTTGTGAATGGAACAATGTTGTTGTGGACGGAACAATGTTGTGGGTGGAGCAATGTTGTTGTGGGTGGAACAATGTTATTGTGGATGGAACTATGTTGTTGTGGGTGGAACAATGTTTTGGATGGAACAATGTTGTTGTTCTGGGAACGGTTGAAGTACTTTGATTTGTATTCCCTGGAACGCAGGCGAGAAAGATACATGATAATATACATTTGGAAAATCCTAGAGTGATTGGTATCAAACTTGCACACGAAAATCACTCCCTATTAAAGTAAAAGACTCGGCAGGAGATGCAACATTCCCCCAATGAAAAGCAGGGGCGCCACAAGTACACTCAGAGACAACACAATAAGTGACAGGGGCCCAAGACTGTTCAACTGCCTCCCAGCATACATAAGGGGGATTACCAATAGACCCCTGGCTGTCTTCAAGAAGGAGCTGGACAGGCACCTAAAGTCGGTACCTGACCAGCCAGGCTGTGGTTCGTACGTTGGACTGCGTGCGGCCAGCATAAACAGCTTGGTTGATCAGACCCTGATCCACCACGAGACCTGGTCTCAGACCGGGCCGAGGGGACTTTGACCTCCGAAACCCTCTCCAGGTGGGTGGAAGAATGTTGGAGGGTGGAACAATGTTGTTGTGGGTGGAACAATGTTGTTGATGGAACAATATTGAAAATGGAACAATGTTATTGCGAGTGGAACAATGTTGTTGAGGGTGGAACAATGTTGTTGAGGGTGCAACAATGTTGTTGTGGGTGGAACAATGTTGTTGTGAGTGGAATAATGTCGTTATTCTAACACATCATTTTCGTATACCAAAGATTTATTGTCATGTTCTGGCAGTCATCTTCTTGTGGTACGGTCTTGGGTTATCAGTCACTTTCTTGTGGTATTGTCGTGTTCAGGTTCTCATCTTCTCATGATCACTTTCTTTTGAGTTTCTTACATTTATCTTCAAATTCTCCTCTTTATTCCGTCTTAATCGTTTCAATTATTTATGGTGTTGATATATCTGTAAAACAAAAGCAATATATTTATAGGTCTTTTCTAAAATAATTCTCTCTCACACACACATAAAATACTTTATCAATGAATGCTCATTGGTAAATATAACATTTCTTCACAAATCACTACATTATAATATGAATACTGGAGCTAAGATTAATATGTACTGAATTGTGTAAATAATACAGTAATTCACAAGTATTGACGCAACAGCCACATACACCAGCAGCATTAGTAAGTTTATTCAGGTATACACGAATACATTTACATAGATTATCATTCATAGCAGCATATGTGTAGAGAACCCAGGATAACCCAAAAAAGCCAGATAAAGTAACTTATTTCCATTGGGGTCCTTTAGTGTTTCAAGTAGGAAGAGTCGGAATTTTGCTATCTTTCACTTAAACTGTGACTTTATGAACACACAGTGACTTTATGAACATACAGTGACTTTATGAACACACAGTGACTTTATGAACACACAGTGACTTTATGAACACAGTGACTTTTTGAACACACAGTGACTTTTTGAACACACAGTGACTTTATGAACACACAGTGACTTTATGAACACACAGTGACTTTATGAACACACAGTGACTTTATGAATACACAGTGACTTTATGAACACACGACTTTATGAACACACTACTTCACGAACACAGTGACTTTATGAACACACGCACTGTGACTTTATGAACACACAGTGACTTATGAACACACAGTGACTTTATGAACACACAGTGACTTTATGAACACACACACTGTGACTTTATGAACACACACACTGTGACTTTATGAACACACATACTGTGACTTTATGAACACACAGTGACTTTATGAACACACAGTGACTATGAACATACAGTGACTTTATGAACACACAGTGACTTTATGAACACACAGTGACTTTATGAACACACGACTTTATGAACACAGTGACTTTATGAACACACAGTGACTTTATGAACACACGACTTTATGAACACACAGTGACTTTATGAACACACAGTGACTTTATGAACACACAGTGACTTTATGAACACACACACTGTGACTTTATGAACACACAGTGACTTTATGAACACACACACTGTGACTTTATGAACACACAGTGACTTTATGAACACACAGTGACTTTATGAACACAGTGACTATGAACACACAGTGACTTTATGAACACAGTGACTTTATGAACACACAGTGACTTTATGAAAACACAGTAACTTTATGAACACACAGTGACTTATGAACACACACACACACTGTGACTTTATGAACATACAGTGACTTTATGAACACACACAGTGACTTTATGAACACACACAGTGACTTTATGAACACACACAGTGACTTTATGAACACACACACTGTGATTTTATGAACACACACAGTGACTTTATGAACACACAGTGACTATGAACATACAGTGACTTTATGAACACACAGTGACTTTATGAACACACAGTGACTTTATGAACACACAGTGACTTTATGAACACACACAGTGACTTTATGAACACACAGTGACTTTATGAACACACAGTGACTTTATGAACACACAGTGACTTTATGAACACACAGTGACTTTATGAACACACAGTGACTTTATGAACACACAGTGACTTTATGAACACACGACTTTATGAACACACAGTGACTTTATGAACACACAGTGACTTTATGAACACACAGTGACTTTATGAACACACAGTGACTTTATGAACACACACACTGTGACTTTATGAACACAGTGACTTTATGAACACACAGTGACTTTATGAAAACACAGTAACTTTATGAACACACAGTGACTTATGAACACACACACACACTGTGACTTTATGAACATACAGTGACTTTATGAACACACACAGTGACTTTATGAACACACACAGTGACTTTATGAACACACACAGTGACTTTATGAACACACACACTGTGATTTTATGAACACACACAGTGACTTTATGAACACACACAGTAACTTTATGAACACACAGTGACTATGAACACACACACTGTGACTTTATGAACACACACTAACTTTATGAACATACACTGTGACTTTATGAACACAGTAACTTTATGAACACACACAGTGACTTTATGAACACACACACAGTGACTTTATGAACACACACAGTGACTTTATGAACACACACAGTGACTTTATGAACACACACACTGTGACTTTATGAACACACAGTAACTTTATGAACACACACAGTGACTTTATGAACACACACTGTGACTTTATGAACACACACACTTTATGAACCCTCAATGAGACTTTATAAACCCACATTGTGACTATAAATCCACATTGAGGTTTTTAAACCCTGTTTCACTTATTTTCCAAAAAGTAGTTTTAACTACAGTACTCGACTGCTCTTAAATAAGCACAATTTGCACTAAAAGATTCCACTCCCCAGGTCATAAAATATTCTGAGTAAATTTCCAGAAAACTGACTTCACGAGAAAAAGCCTGACAATCAGACCTAGAATTCAGAATTCAGTGTGACTTTGTAAATGGTCCAAGTGGGACCGAAACGTCGTGGTAAGCTCCTCTCTTCTATGTGTGGGTTATTTGTGTATTCAGAAAATTTCTTCAGTGGAGGAGGACCTCACGTGTTCTTAATTTGCGGAGCAACATTAAAAAAACGAAAATAAAATATTGGAGAAACTAACAAATGAACAGACGAGAGTAGAAATAATATGACTATTAATGACAAGTATGTGAAGATGAATAATTATTCATCTTCACAAGATGTCCAGTAATAGTGAATTATGATTCACTATTATCGGACCTCATCTTCTTTTCCTAGGATCGAACCTGATTTCCGCATATTCCCCAGGCATTGTTTGACCCCCTACCATTAATAATAATAATAATAATAATAATAATAATAATAATGTCCTTGGCTTAATAGTCTCTGTGGATCACTTGTTCACTATGCCCATTTCAGTTTAAATTTAGATTACTTTGGTAGCTATTTCATATTAAAATATTTATAATTGTATATGATTTCTATCCATTTATTTTTTAGAAAATAACACAATATAAGTCCATTTTAAAGTTTGCAGAACTACTTTGCATTATTTGTAACTTGTTAAACTCAGTTTGAAGGGATTTAATAGCCTCAATTCGCGTCTAAGTTGTTGAATTATGAAAAAAATTCCAGATGAATTTGCAATGGCCAAAAATTATTTTCTTGGATGGGAAAACAGGTTTAAACGTTTGGATAGCCTAAAATTCATATTACAAGCGAAACTATGACCAAACACGATAAATGTTCATTTTCGTGGTGGCCAACCTGATTCTCATTTTTTTTAATTCTGCAAAATGTTCAATATTGCCACTGTGGCAACACTGAGCATTTTGTACAAACATGAGCTAACAACAACTGTAGGCTCTTCAATAAACTGCCAGACTATACCAATAAGCACACAAGTGTTGATTTGTGGGATACCTTTGAAGGTGGTGAACTCTGTTACTCCTGGGCACTTATCCTTGACGTGTTCCCATCCATTAGCTCGATAACCCAGCCCCTACCCTCATCTCATCCAGCCTTGTTTACACATCACGGAACGGGTGGGGTTTGAAAGCACGCCAAGTGAATACTAACCTAACGGGCTAGTGCGTTACCCACTGGGACGGATGGCTCTAATAAGATTCATGCATCTAAGTATATTTCTATGCTAACCTCCCTATGTTATATGGAAATATACCTCGTTGGATGAATCGTATTAGAGCCCGCTGGCCCAGTGGTTAACGCACTGGCCTGTGAGTTGTGGGACTCACCATGGGTTCAAACTCCACCTCTTCTGTGACTTGTTTACACACCTAATACTAGCGCGATTGCTAGCGCATTCAGCTCACACACAGGTGCGCCGGTCGATCCCCGCTACGGGTGGAAATATTAGGACGTGTTTCTTAAGACATCTACTGTCCATGTTCACCCATCAGTAAATAGGTACCTGGGTGTTAGTCGACTGAAGTGGGTCGCATACTGGGACAAAACTGACCTAATTTGCCCGAAATGCTCTGCATACCAAGGGGCTTTTATAGCAGTAGTATATCACTGATTTCAGCTAGGCTTCTATACCTTGTACATGTACTTGTAGACATGAAGATTATTATTATTATTATTATTATTATTATTATTATTATTAATATTATTGTTATTATTATTATTATTATCGTCTCCTGTCATAATTCTCGCGTCATATCTTGTGGTTTGCCGCCAGTTTTTCAGAAGCCGTGGCCCATGTTTTTGAACGTGACAAATTATATTGCTCAAATATAACCCTGATCAGGTGTCATGTACTCCACATGACACTCCTGATTTCCTTACAAGAGCTTGATATCCTGTTTATCTTACAGACATATTACTTGACCCACATGTCTAAACTCTGAGATTCTGCATTCTCAATAGCAATCTTGTGAGGCTCTGTTGCATCATCTTGCAAGATGCATCACCAGCAGTTGATGCTAACTGATAAATGCCAGAATAATCCTCAATATATCAAAAGAAGAGAAGCACACAGATCAACTCTTCTTGTAGTTCTTGTATTCCATCAATTACGACATCAAACGTTCCTGATTTATTAACATCATTGCAAATATTTTTAGTTAAAGTATTTAACATTATCATTAAGGTGTCATTTTGCACCATGAAAGTTGTATAATTTGTTTGGTGTGTCAACCAGGTTTTCAGTACAGTGTTATCTTCTGCATCAGTGTCATAATATAGTATTTTATAAATTTCCTTCCAAATAATTTTTGTCTCAAATGAGTGAGGTTTACAGACTTTGACTCTGAGCACGTACTCCATCTCCAGTCTTCTTTGTCCTTACCCAGGCTTCATGACTTTGCACTTGGCAGGTTTATTAATCTCTAGGAATCATATATCGGACTCAGCCAGGTGTACTGGAGTGTTGACACAGGTTCAGAAAAGATTTTACCGCAGTTTCTGGTTTTGGGATAAGTGTTACATCTATTTGTTCAGCAAGAGTTTCTTGTTTGATCCGGAGCATCAAAGACTCATCAGTTAACTTATGCTGCTGCTAGATGCCAGCTGTTTGGGGGGATTACGTCCATTTCTTTACGTTGTTAAGCTGAGGTACTTCTGAGAGATGCCTTTCTATTTCTATTATTTTTGTGTTTTCCAGACGTATAGTCGTATTTCTTGATCAGCTCTGCTGAGAAATTATGGCTATAAGTTTTTTCAACAAGTCTCACTGTCAACGAAATTTGAAAAATAGGAGTACAAATGATTCCTTGTTCCAGGTTTTCGAAAAGTGGGGTGTGCACATTCGCCCCCCTCCCCGTCCCGTATTTCCAGACTCACACAGAAACCCGAAACTCATCTAATCTGACTTGAGTCTTCCACTGGACTCTTGGGTCTCCGTTTCTGTTGACGAGTCAAGAGATTTTATCGCCTTTATCTTATATTTCATTTATTGTCATTGTGGTATGTTATAATTGGTTAATTTTTGTATTAATAAAGGACAGTGGAACATAAGTAAACTAAACTTAACCTAGGTAATGTAAATCGAGAAATTTGCTGCAAACCGTACAAGAGAAATCCACATAGAATTTACTAGGACGAGTTGCGTAACTTACAAAGTTCTCTTAAATGCTAGGAAGTCCGATATTTTTCATCACCATTCTTCCTTATTACGGCTATTTGTTGACCATAATCATTCACACATGGGTGTCCCTTCTCTTCCTTGCTTTCCTCTTTTATTCGCCTTCTTTTTATAGTTTATGTTTACCTCACTTAATATTACAACTTGGCCTTAGCAATGATTACTCCTCACTTTCAGAATGCAACGTACATTATTATTATTATTATTATTATTATTATTATTATTATTATTATTATTATTATTATTATTATTATTATTATTATTATTATTATAATCAAAGCCAAGCACCAAACCCACCAGGGTCATACATACATTATCAGGGCGGTGAGGAGTGCTAAAGGAAGTACAATCAAAGGTC
Source organism: Cherax destructor (assembly GCA_009830355.1). Taxonomy (NCBI): domain Eukaryota; kingdom Metazoa; phylum Arthropoda; class Malacostraca; order Decapoda; family Parastacidae; genus Cherax; species Cherax destructor. Next base: position 19,451 of record WNWK01013199.1, read on the forward strand.
ATCCAATAAATTTGTTGCTGTCAAAACAGTCAAAGAGGGAGTCTGTGTCAAAGGTGGCGCCGTCAGCGAGGAGGGAAGGTAAGTAAGGGTGTTAGAGCAGTGACGACGTCGGAGGTCAATTCTGCGTGCTCGTTGATAGACAGGACAGTACAATAGAATATGGCAAACTGAAACTGGAATATGACAATCCGCACAGAGTGGAACTGGGCGCCTCTCCATGAAAACCCCATGCAAAGACGGGCAAGTGTAGTTTCCCAGTCACGATATTGATGATAAGAAGAAGTCCAGGATCTTAAACTCGGCTTCGTTATGAATCAACTCAGACCAACGATGTTGCCAAAGGCTGCGAAGGTGACTAAAGATTACATCAAAATAGTCTGACAATGGAATACCTCTATAGGAAAGTGGAAGGTCTACCTGCTCATTGCCCTGAACATCAACATGACCAGGGACCCAACAGAAAGTGATTTCTTTGTTTTTGCTAGAAATGTGGCGCCACCACAGTTGTATACGAAGACCCAGGGAATGAGGCGAATTAAATTTTTTGATGGCTTGCAAAGCACTAAAGGAGTCTGAGACTACCACAAATGTTGAGGCAGACCTGAATGCAATACGGATAATCGAAATGAGAACTGCAAAGAGTTCAGCTGTAAAAATGCTGAGTTTAATAAATGACTTCGTATAACACTGTCCGAGAACACTGCTGCAAACCCGACACCGTCAGAGGATTTAGAAGCATCAGTGTAAACTTCAACGGCCTGAGAATGAGACCGGAAATGATTAAGAAAAAGAAAACAAGAAGCAACTGTAGGTATTTGGGCTTTCGTTTCAAACGCATGAGGACAAGTAGGAGACCACCAAGGCACGCATTTCTGAGGGCTCCTACCTGAGATTTGAGGGATTGTGTTCGAGGCTGCACTTAAAACCGATGACAAAAATAATTATAATAGCTCAGCCGTTGAGGACAAAGGAGAAGGTTCTTCACTAAAAACAATTCGACATAAGTAAATGGCCCAATTCAAATTGCCAAGGTGGGCCGCGAGGCAGTCGAGAATATGAATGAAAGTAAGTAGGTCTGTACTCCCTGGTCTACATGACCAGGGAGTACAGACGATAAAGTTGAGTGCAGGTGAAGAGGAGCAAATTGAGATATCTATGCAAGAGAGAGTTTGAGTGCAAGGGTCAAAAGGAGTGAGTGTACCTGCATTTAAAACGTGGATGATCGTGTGTAGAAGGACAATAGTTCCTCAGCAAGAATTAAGAAGAAGTACTTGTATATTGTTACAGGTATATCGTCAGCAATTTCAAGAAGTGAAAGATTATGTAGCTGCTCTGTATTTTGTACTGTGACAACTTATGTGCCACTCTTAAGTGAATGGAAAGAAATGTTCTGCCCAACATGGCAACGGAGTGCCTTGCTGATGCTATGGTCGGAAAGATAGTCAGTAGTAGAAGTTGGTTGTAGCATTAAGAATTTTGTCCAAGAAGGACTTTGAAACATAAAGTGTAAGGGAAGGGATTGCTTAGTTGTTCGTTTATTTTTAGCGTGAGGTAGGTTCATCAGTGACAGGTTGAGGGAGGTTTAGAGGTGGGCCGTCCCGAGTCATGAGTACATTCCAAAAATCAATGCACTGTATGTGGAGAAGCCGGGATCATAGTCTAAGTTGTGCGGAGGTCAGATAATATAATAATAATAATAATAAAAATAATAATATCTTTATTTCTACAAGTACATGTACAAGGTATACAGTCCTAGCTGACATCAATGACATACTACTATATAGAAAGCCGCTTGTTATGCAGAGCATTTCGGGCAAATTAGCTCAGTTTTGTCCCAGGATGCGACCCACACCAGTCGACTAACTCTCAGGTACCCATTTTACTGATGGGGAACATAGACAACCAGTGTAAGGAATCACTCCCAATGTTTCTACCCTCGCTGGGAATCGAACCCGGACCTCGCCGCGTGAAGCGAGAGCTTTAGCCACCAGGCCATGGGGCACCAAAAGATCAGTCAAAACTTCAGTACCAGAGGTGGGTAATGGAACATTACCCGAAGAAGGTACCGGGTTGGAAGAGAGGTCTGAAGAATGCTCCGAAGGCGTGCCAGGGTCTGTAAAGGGTGCCACAGGAAAGGGTCCAAGAGGAGGGAGATCATGGTTATGGGTCGCCATGATAAGTTTCTTCTTGTTTTTTATTTAAAAAAAGAGGCAAAAAAGGGGGAAAGATAGAGGAGTAGATCCTAGGAGGCATGAACAAGAGGGCCCTCAGTGCGGCCAGTAGTGCAGATGCAGCATGGAACCGTGTCGTAAGGGGATTGACTTTGAGGATCATCCCCGGGAATATGATCCAGATTTCAAGGCAAACTACACCATCAAGGACCTCAATTGAATGGGTTGGACATCGATACCCTTCCCCCAACCTAGGAGCTAGAATGCCTGAAGGGACGACCCCAAAGGTCAAAAGCAAGAAAGGAGAGGGGAGGAATGGGAAACGAAGAAGGAATGGGAAAAGAGGGATGGGGAGGATGGGACAGGGAAGAGAGGATTGGTAGTAATTAGGTATGATTGGAGGAAAAAGACTGAAAGGTCCAATTCCTCAGACCAAAATACTCTTTATCACGACAAGGAGCCTATTTACTGGTAGTTAACAGGGAGGAAGAGTTGTATGAAGACTTGCCCATACGTCTCTTCTTGCCAAGGGTCAAACCCAAGGTGCTTCGTTAATTTTGACACTACTGAATTTAAAGACAAATAGCTGCTATCCTACCAAAGACCACTTCAATACCAAACTCTAAGGTACACGACTAATGCAGCAGGATGCAAAACACAACAGTCGGCTTGCACTCAGGAACTTGGTGGGATATTAAAGTGTCGTGAACACTTCTAATTGGTAGCAGGAAACCCTCATGTACACAAAGCCACAAAAAGACTGCATCTGAGAACCTCATCAACATACATATACCAACTATTTTCCCTGTCCTTTGTAGATGTGGGTTTCCTTCTACCATCCAAGTATTTATTTCCTCCTTGGTGAACTTGGGGCAACAGATGGAAGATAAGATGCCCACGGTCTCTCAACTACCCGTGATTGAACCCGGTTCCTTCTATTGTGAGCTGAAGGCTTCAACACATTGTGAGTCGAAGACTCAAATGTGTCTCCTTTATTTTTTTAGTTGTAGGTGGTGTAGAGGGAAAGTTGGAAGGAGTTAGATGTACAGTACTTGAAAAATTCAAGAAATAAGTGTAAAATACGTAGATGAGGACAAATAGCGCAAAGCCGACAAGTGAAAAAAAAATTAGAGAGAGGTACTTGATTGAGACGTTTCTCCTGTGCAACAGGAGAAAGAAGCCAGTTTTACAGGCTAAACACCTCATAGTTCCTCTCTGAAAACAAGTAACATACCTGAGAGTAGTGCCCCAATAAGCCAAGTTGAATATCATGAAGATAATAAGAATCCAGATTCTGCTTTTCTCCATGAGAGGCATATTAACATCAGGGTTACTTGCCCAGTTTTGCCTCCGTATAGCACGGCCGTATTTCGGAACTCTATGCCCCATGTCACACTCTTCCTGCTCCGCGGGTGACTCCTTACTGTCACTCATCCATCTTCCTGTCTGTAGTGTGGGAGCACTGTCTTCACGCTCCTGGACCCTCCTCACTCTAATTTGGATGCTGGCGTTCGTGTTATGATCTTTGACAGATGTCGACTCGCTTGCTAATGCTTTTGCATTTCTTAACTTTGTTGCAATTTTGCAGTAACACATGTATATATTTCTCTGAAAATAAATGATTTATAATGAGTTAGCTAATATAAAGTATACAGTACAGTTGCTTTTTGTTAGATTTTAAGCCTGTCGACTACACGAGAGTCATTATCACTGCATTTTTGCCTGTACTCCACCAGTGAAGAATGTCTAAATCTTCAAATTAGGGGTGGGAAACAGTCGATGTGTTTATATATATATATATATATATATATATATATATATATATATATATATATATATATATATATATATATATATATATATATTGGTAAATGTTGATGAAGATAGGGAAGCTGTGATTTCGTGTATAGGGCAAGGAGGAATAACATCTTATAGGAGTGAGGAAGAACCAGTTGTGAGTGTGGGGGAAGTTCGTGAGGTAGTGGGTAGAATATAAGGGGGTAAGGAAGCTGGGATTGATGGGATAAAGATAGAAATGTTAAAGGCAGGTGGGGATATAGTTTTGGAGTGGTTAGTGTTTTTATTTAATAAATGTCTGGAAGAGGGTAAGGTACCTAGGGATTGGCAGAGAGCATGCAGTTCCTTTGTATAAAGGCAAAGGGGACAAAAGAGAGTGTAAAAATTATAGGGGAATAAGTCTGTTAAGTATACCTGGTAAAGTGTATGGTAGAGTTATTATTGAAAGAATTAAAAGTTAGACGGAAAGCATGATAGCAGATGAACAAGGAGGCTTTAGGAAGGGTAGGGGGTGTGTAGACCAAGTGTTTACAGTGAAACATATATGTGAACAGTATTTAGATAAGGGTAAAGAGGCTTTTGTGGCATTTATGGATTTGGAAAAGGTGTATGACAGGGTGGATAGGGGGCAATATGGCAGATGTTGCAGGTATTTGAAATAGGAGGTAGGTTACTGAAAGCGGTGAAGAGTTTTTACGAGGATAGTGAGGCTCAGGTTAGAGTATGTAGGCGAGAGGAAGATTATTTCCCAGTAAAAGTAGGCCTTAGACAGGGATGTGTGATGTCACCATGGTTGTTCAATATATTTATAGATGGAGTTATAAGAGAAATGAATGCTCGGGTGTTGGCAAGAGGTGTGGGGTTAAAAGATGAAGAATCTAACACAAAGTGGGAGTTGTCACAGTTGCTGTTTGCTGATGAAACTGTGCTTTTGGGAGATTCTGAAGAGAAGTTGCAGAGGATGGTGGATGAGTTTGGTAGGGTATGTAAAAGAAGAAAATAAAAAGTGAATATAGGAAAGAGTAAGGTGATGAGGATAACTAAAAAATTAGGTGACAAGAGATTGGATATCAGATTGGAGAGAGAGAGTATGGAGGAGGTGAATGTATTCAGATATTTAGGAGTGGACATGTCAGCAGATGGGTTTATGAAAGATGAGGTGAATCATAGAATTGATGATGGGAAAAAGGTGAGTGGTGCACTGAGGAGTCTGTGGAGACAAAGAACTTTGTCCATGGAAGCAAAAAGCGGAATGTATGAGAGTATAGTTTTACCAACGCTCTTATATGGGTGTGAAGCATGGGTGGTGAATGTTGCAACAAGGAGATGGCTGGAGGCAGTGGAGATGTCATGTCTGAGGGCAATGTGTGGTGTGAATATAATGCAGAAAATTCGTAGTTTGGAAATTACGAGGAGGTGCGGGATTACCAAAACTATTATCCAGAAGGCTGAAGAGGGGTTGTTGAGGTGGTTCGGACATGTAGAGAGGATGGAACAAAATACAATGACTTCGAGAGTGTATAAATCTGTAGTAGAGGGAAGGCGGGGTAGGGGTCGTCCTAGGAAAAGTTGGAGGAGGGAGTAAAGGAGGTTTTGTGTGCGAGGGGCTTTGACTTCCAGAAAGCATGCGTGAGCGTGTTAGATACGAGCGAATGGAAACAAATGGTTTTTAAAACTTGACGTGCTGTTGGAGTGTGAGCAAGGTAATATTTATGAAGGGATTCAGGGAAACCGGCAGGCCGGACTTGAGTCCTGGAGATGGGAAGTACAGTGTCTGCACTCTGAAGGAGGGATGTTAATGTTTCAGTTTTAAAACTGAAGTGTAAGCGCGCCTCTGACAAGACAGTGATGGAGTGAATGATGATGAATGTTTTTCTTTTTCAGGCCACCCTGTCTTGGTGGGAGAAGTCCGATGTGTTAATATATACTATATATATATATATATATATATATATATATATATATATATATATATATATATATATATATATATATAATATATATATATATGCTAGGAATTCGCAAGAGCAGGCGAAATATTCACAAACACTGATCTCTGGCCGACGGAGACTCGAACCTACGAACCTCATGTAAAATCTCTAGTTGTGTCGATGCATGCAGGGGATGAGATGAAAGCTGTAAGCCACCTGCCTGAAAGCTGGCTGCCTTGGATCAACGTCTAGCGTGAGCTGGACGCCAAGGTATTGGTCCAGTGTGGTACGGTCGGCAAAGCACTGCGTACCTTGTCATGAGGTTCGTAGGTTCGAGTCTCCGTCGGCCAGAGATCAGTGTTTATATATATATATATATATATATATATATATATATATATATATATATATAAATAAATATCGGCCGTTTCTACTGAGGCAGGGTGACCCCGAAAAAGAAGAAACACTTTCCTCATCACTCACTCCATCACTGTCTTGCCAGAGGCGTGCCGATACTACAGTTGAAAAACTGCAACATATCTCCACCTCTCCTTCAGAGTGCTGGCACTGTTACTCCCACCTCCAAGACTCAAGTGCGGCCAACCGGTTTCCCTGAATCCCTTCATACATGTCACCTTGCTCACACTCCAACAGCGCGTCAAATCATTTGCTTCCAGTCTCTCCTATCTAACACGCTCATATACGCTTACTGCAAAGCTAAATCCTTTGCCCATAAAATCTCCTTTACCCACCCCCTCCCTCCAACCTTTTCTAGGACGACCCCTACCCCGCCTTCCCTCCACTACAGATTTATATGCCCTCCAAATCATTTTATTTTGGTCTGTCCTTTTTAAATGTCCAAACCACCTCAACAACCCCTCTTCAACCCTCTGGATAATATTTTTAGTAACCCTGCACCTCCTAATCTCCAAGCTGCGGATTCTCAGCATGGTCTTGATGTTCCCTAATCGCTGAAGGTCTACCTAGCAGAGACTTGTCTTAAAAAAAATACGTAAATGTTCAGCAGTTGGGTCCCTGAGTTGTTCTTCGTCTTACCAACGTACTGAGACTTAAGACGATTGTTTTCAAATCTTCTGAATATGTTCAGTTGCTCTTGAATTACTTAAATGACCAGCATCCTAATATAAAATTTAATCATGAAGTTGAAAAGTATTGTAAATTATCTTTCTTATACAGGAAAAAGGCTGCTGAAAAGGGCCAATATATCTGAAATACGAAAGGAGTCACTGGTCAGAGAAATAACATATATTGAACTTAAGCTTAAGGAATCATACAGGAGATAAGAAACTCAGGAAGAACTTAAAACCATAAATGAAATTAAAAAAAATATTTTCCTATGCCAAATCTAGGCAAAAAGAACATTCTGTATTGGGTCTCTGCTTAGACGAGATGGGACTTACACAGATGACAGCCAAGAAATGAGTGCGATACTGAAGTCCCAATATGACTCAGCGTTTAGTGATCTATTAACCAGACTAAGAGTCCATTCTAAATGAATTTTTTAAGACCAAGACTCAAAATTTGGTTAATTCCAAGATGTACAAGAATGGTATACAATACCGACAATGTGAAATTAAGACACATGTGCAACATCTGGGTATCTTTATAGTAAACGTTTCGCCATCCAGTGGCTTTATCAATACCCGTCCCTTTCAGCTGTCGCCTATTTAGGTCAAGCCTGCTAACCTGATCTTCATAATCTCCAGACCTACGGTGCTGTTCACACCAACTCCAAGGCCGAGTGACTGATTACCTCATCTTTTGTATATAGTTCTACTGTCTTCATATTATGTCCTAGAATTTTGTATTGATAAAGCCACTGGAGGGCGAAACGTTTACTATAAAGATACCCAGATGTTACACATGTGTCTTAATTTCAAGATGTCTGATGTTATCCTAACACCACAAGACTGTGAAAAAGCAATAAATGACATGCCCATGCACTCTGCCCCAGGCCCAGACTCATGGAACTCCGTGATAATCAAGAACTGCAAGTCTTTAGCATTCTGTGGAAAAGGAGCATGGACACAGGGGTCATACCATAATCACTAAAACCAACAAACATAGCCCCAATTCACAAAGATGGAAATAAAGCAATTGCAAAGAATTACAGACCGATAGCGCTAACATCCCACATCATAAAATTTTTGAAAGGGTTCCGAGAAGCAAGATCACCACTCACTTAGATACCCATCAGTTACACAACCAAGGGCAACACGGGTTTAAAGCAGGTCGCTCCTGCTTATCCCAACTACAGGACCACTATGACAAGGTCTTGGATGCTGTGGAGGACAAACAAAATGGTGAAGTAGTATACACAGACTTTGCGAAAGCATTCGACAAGTGCGACCACTGTGTAATAGCACATGAAATGTGTGATAAAGGAATAACAGGAAAAGGTGGTAGATGGATGTATAACTTCCTAACAATAGAACAAAAAGAGTAATAGCAAACAGAATAAAGTCAGAGGCAGCTACAGTGAAAAGCTCTGTTCCATAAAGCACTGTACTCGCTCCCATCCTGTTCCTCATCCTCATATCTGACATATACAAGGATGTAAGCCACAGCACCATGTCTTCTTTTGCAGATGACACTCGAATTTGCATGACAGTGTCATTCATCAAAGACACTGCAAGTCTCCAAGAAGACATCAACCAAATCTTTAAATATACCACAGAAAACAATATGAAGTTCAATCAAGACAAATTTCAATTACTCCGATATGGAAAACTTTAGGAAATTAAAACTGCATCGGAGTATAAAACAAACTCCATCCACACAATAGAGCGAAAAACTAATGTGAAGGACCTGGGAGTAATAATGACAGAGGATCTCACTTTCAAAGATCACAACTATGTATCTATCATATCTGCGAGGAAAATGATAGGAAGAATAATGAGAACCTTCAAAACTAGGGACGCAAAGCCCATGATGATTCTCTTCAAATCGCTTGTTCTCTCTAGGCTGGAATACTGCTGTACACTAACTGCCCCCTTCAAGGCTGGCGACATTGTTGACCTGGAGAATTTACAGAGAACTTTTACAGTACGTGTAAGTACGATAAAGCACCTGAATTACTGGGAACGGTTGAAGTCTCTTGATTTGTACTCCCTGGAACGCAGGCGAGAAAGATTACGATAATATATACTTGGAAAATGCTAGAGGGACTAGTCCCAAATCTTCACACGAAAATCACTCCCTACTAAAGCAAAAGACTCGGCAGGAGATGCAACATTCCCCAATGAAAAGCAGGGGTGCCACGAGTACGATAAGAGACAACATAATAAGTGTCAGGGGCCTAAGACTATTCAACTGCCTCCCAGTATACATAAGGGGGATTACCAATAGACCCCTGGATATGATCAAGAAGGTTCTGGAGAGGCACCTAAAGTTAGTACCTGACCAGCCGGGCTATGGTTCGTACGTCGGTCTGCGTGCGGCCAGCAGTAACAGCCTGGTTGATCAGGCCCTGATCCACCACGAGGCCTGTTCATAAACCGGGCCGTGGGGGCGTTGACCCCCGAAACCCTCTCCAGGTATACCTTCTCCTGGTATATATATTCTAACTGAAAGAACTGAGAATATATTCAAAACATAAATTTATTGAAAGCCTCCCTTTAATAGTTTGGCAACTAAATTTTGTTCTATTATACCAATTAAGTTTAAACATAATTTAATAACAACTTTTGCAACTAGGATTTACCGGATATGTTCAGGTTGTACCAGATCCCACCAAGTGTTTGCACAGAATGGTTTTCTACGTAATTCTGTTGATACTAATATTGGTACACATTTTAACAAACTTTTAATGGCATCAAAATATCCTCTAGCTACAGTGAAAAAAAAACAGATATTATGTTGTCCTACCATTTATTGAAATTAGTTATAATATTAGAAATAGGTTAAATACATTGTTTAGGGAATTTTATTCACAATGTTTTCCTTGAGTTATCCTTAGAATGGTTGTATTCTGCAGCCTACAGTAGGCTAGTGTATATCAATATACATGAACGGAATTTAAGTCTCAGTACATTGGTAATGCGACGAGGCAGCTCAGGCTACGAACTGCTGAACATAAAGGTAAATCTTTTAAGACAGGTCAACTGTTATTAATATTCAGCAGTTAGGGAACATGTGCAACACCACCCTACTGGCGAGGCGTCTTTCAGTGTTAGTCGTCGTCTCGTCTCCCACACACCAGTGAGTGGTTACACTTCCCCAGTGATCAGTGTTATAGACTCCACCGGCAACTTTTGAGGCAGTCGAAAAACTATCGTTTGGCTATGCTACTCACAGTAGCTCTTGTGACTTCACTCAACTTATTGTAGAGGGTTGCACTTTGTGATCCTTTATATTTTAACGTCTCGCCACTCAAGGTAAATAACAACTTCACCTTCTGAGGATTTTTTTGGTTTGTGGCTCCAGGTGGCCCAGCAAAAAGATTCCCAGCCTTCCATTTCTTACGAAGGAGGAAGTGGAGGCCCCAGCCGCCCTCTGCACGATATTCGACCTGATGGTGGTTGTTTTGTGTTAATCTATGTGGCGGGTTCTGTGACGCTATCCACACTCAATCCCTTCTTGATTAAAAAGATTACTGATGGTCAGGCAGGCTTTTTGAACATGTCAAGAAACTGAGGTGATTTGCTGGGCAAGGGTACGGTGTCTCGTAGCTCGATCGCTAGCGCACTCGGCACACACTGAGGTCCGGGGCTCGATTCTCCTCCAGTACGGCTGGAAAACATTAGGGACGTGTTTCCATTTCCATTATACACCTGCTGTCCCTGTCCCTGTTCATCCATCAGTTTAAAATGAGTACCTTGGTGTGGGTCGCATCCTGGGACAAAACTGACCTAATTTGCCCGAAATGCTCAGCATAACAAGCGGCTTTCTATATAGTAGTATGCCATTCATGTCAGCTAGGCCTGTACCTTGTACATGTACTTGTACTAAATAAAGATATTATTATTATTCGTAAGTTTCATTGTTATGATGTCGAAGCTTCCATTCCTGCATGAACTCTTGCAGTTGAAGGATCTGGACGTGATTGGCGTTTGTTTGTGTCACTGTCGGTAAGGCTACTTTCCATCCTTGTATTTGCAATGGTTACCTCCGTGTTGAAGTTAAAGCTTTCCTTCCTTCCTTGCATTGTTTCTATTGCCAGAAATATGGTCATACCTCAGTGTGTGAGGTGAGTGCGCTAGTGATCGAATTAGTGGTACTCGTATAGATGATCGGGTTGTTAGTATTTCTGCAATAGATTTGTCCTTGTCTTCTTCGGATATTTCACCTTTTCTACCTTGGGGGTTTATGACGACTCTCTGGGATCTGACCATTTCCCAATTTGCATTTATTATACTTACGGCGCTTCTCTTTCTCTTTCGGTTCACCGATTTAAATTCAAGAAAGCAGATTGCAGGTTATTGTCCAGGCTGGCCACACCTGATATATCCGTGAATGACAGACTCAAAAGTTTAAAATGTCACTTTTCAGTTCTTAGGACTGCTGAGTTAGGTATTCCTAAGACCTCGGTCGTTCCACACAAGCATAATTAATGTTTCCTGGTGGACACCAGAGTACCGCAAGGCACTCAGTCATCGTAATAAACTTAACAGGATTTTTGGCAAAGAGCCCACCCCCATCATTTTATTTATTATAAATTTGCTCAGGCTCAAGCAAAATATACTGTCCGTCAAGCTAAACGCGACTCCTAGGGAGGCTATGTTTCCACTCCCAACACCCAGGTCTGAACCACTATCTATCGCATAATCAGTTAAAAATCCCTGTCAAGCCTGAATAAGTTGCTTGCATTGTACAACGAGATTTGGACGTCTTGCTTGTTTCCAAGCTCGTGGCACTTTGCACATGTCGTGCCACTCCCCAAAAAGCCCGGGAGAATAACGAACCTTGTTACTGTTTTGCAGAGTCAAGAAAGCTGTTAAATGATCGACAATTTGCTTTGCACTCTCAGCTACAAACACTTTGTTACTGCTGCATTTTTTAGACATTGAAAAAGTTTACGACATGACATGGCGACGGGGGAATACTGGCCAAACTTTATTAATAACTTCTTGACGTACAGGACTTTCACAGTCCTCCGGTCACATAACGTAACTACATACATATTTGCCCAAGAGAACAGGGTACTACAGGGCTGTTCTCAGCTCAACTTTGTTTTCTGTCTTGATCAGTGACATTCTGTCTCCAGCTTCCTGTATGCTGATGATTGTGCCTTATGGTATTTATTTCACAATGCACAATTTTCGGCACGGCGGGTTCAGCTTGCCCTCGAATTCGTTCTACGTTGGGGGATGCAGTGGAATTTAATTCCGCTGCTCAAAGTGTCGCAGTTGCCTTTATACACTTTACTGATGACATTCTGATACCGGTGCAGCCTTCAGCTAGGTTCCTGGGCCTGCACTTTGAACACAGGATCAATTGGAAGAGACGTTGATAAATTTGTCACATGCTGCGGTCATCTTATGAACCTTCTATGGTACTTTTCCAGAACAAAGCGTCCAGTATCGTCCTTCGCGAGGTTCACAAGCTGGTGAATGAAAACATAACGCCTTGGAAGCTATCCATGTACAAAATCATCACGTCGTGGATCCCAGCTAAAATAAAAATGTGCGCCGGAGGAAGAGGTCCACCAGGTCTTTGCAAAATACTAGTTACATATCTCACCCCATCTCTGCACCGACGGCTTCAAGACGAGTGAAAGTGGGAGTATTAGTGTATGGTTGTGGGAATATTCCTTCAGGTTTCGTTTGCCAGAAGACATGGAAAAAAATCGCAGAATCTTTCTAAACACACTTTTTTTTAAGCCTAAACGAGGCTCCATGAAAGCTCTTTACTGCCGAACTCTTTGTTAAAAAACAGAGCAGTTTTATATTTTCCGACTCCATGTCTGCGTTGTTTGCTATACAAACTGGAATCACTGTCTCTCATGATTTACTTGGCAATAATATTAATAAGCTAAACTCTTGTGTCATGTTCATCACCCTGATCTGGGTACCATTGCGTCGTAACGTCTTTGACAATGATCAAGCCAACATGCTTGCGAAGTTAACCTCGGAGCTCTTGGGGTTTTCTTGGGTCTCACGGGACCCTGGACCACTGCTCTCTTTGGGGAAGAAATCACTCGACCTCCTGTGGCAGTCAGTGGACCAGCTTGGCTATACCAAACAAGTTCAAATTCTTTAATGCAGACTGGACCACCTCCTATAGAACCAACCACGGTGAAGAAGTCTTCTGTCTCCGACTCAATTACGCTCGCCATTAGCCCAGTCTGGGAGGTGAATATCCCCCAGAGTTTCTGCAGCAGTTGCCTACTATTCTCCACATCCTGTCCTTTCTACATCCTTCTTTTGTCTCTGTGAACAGAAACACCTCCCGTTCACAGCTGACTCCTTCCTCCATGAAAATCCATCTGTTGTCAACTCTTTGATTCACTTCCTCAAAGAGACAAATTTGATCAGGGTGATGTAGTTTGTTCTCGTACCTGTATGTATTCGTGTTATATGAAGACAACGTTTCTCTCTGTCCTGTCTCGTGACTCGTGGTCTCTTCCTGCTGCCACACCCCATAGATGCGAGCTTGACTCCTGCCTTCTTTTCTCTTATACTTTTGCATATAACGTACGATGCCTTTTTGAGTAATTTCTTTTGACAAGGAAAGCCTATAACATAAGTTTTACAATATTTATCTTTCACACTGACGATCCACCTTCCATACCACATTTCCACAATCATATTCTTAACAGACAGGTAGTCATAGGTTTGTTCTTCCTTGTGTCTTCCTTTACTGATGGATGACGTGTTCACTGAACAGGGCGCCCCTGTCCTAATGACCTCCTTATAGGTCGATGGCCGTTAAGCCCAACATGGAATGAAGTGTAAATGGCCCTAAAGACATGGAAAAAAAATCACAGAAGCTTTCTAAACTCACTTTTTTTTTTTAAGCTTAAACGAGGCTCCATGAGAGCTCCTGCGAGTTTTATGCTTTTAATTATATGGTAATTTAATGTTTTAGTTTCAACTTTAGACTTTTTAAATATTTCTTAAAAATAAATTTTTCATAATTTCTACTCTTGTAATTCTTTTGTAGAACTGAAGATGAGAATAGAAATTTCAAAGCAAATTGAAATGACAACCTTAAATTTCTTACCATACTTAACTCATATTTGATAAATTTTTATACGGCAAGAATTCCTAATTTATCAAACATATTTTAACAATTTTGCTAGATATTATTATTAGTAAAGAGAATGACGCGAGTCTTCAGGTGACCAATGCAAACTTATCGTGAACCCCAATAATTTTAGCAAAGAGTAAAATACATAATATTCACTTACGAAATATATAACAAATTTGCTATTATCATCAAACAGTTTTTGTGTGGAGAAGTCTATATGGGTGTGCAGCATCACAATGATAAACATTATCACTATGGAGAAGAAGAGCCAGACATCAACCAGCTTAAAGTACGACGTCTTGGGCAACGAATTAGATGTCTGCAATAAAAAAAAATATATGCAGTTAATAACATAAGATGTAAACCAATCATATACAGTATTATATACTTATGGGCGTTAATGGTTTATGCACATAAATATTAAGGGGGAAAATGAAATGCTAAGAGTCAGCGCCATTCTAAGGAAAAGGGACAATTGGCCCTGACGTTGAAGCTCAGTGGTGAGGGGGAGGGGCATCATATTATCATCGTTGCTGTATAACCCTTGTGGTTTAGCGCTTCTTTTGATTATAATATAATAATAATATTATCATCGTCAATGATAATAACAATAATGCTACATACAAGTCCCCTAGTGTACCTACCCTTCTTCCAACCAGACTCCCATTCCTAAGCCACTTCTAAACCACTTCTAAGCCACTCTTAAGCCACTTCTAAGCCACTCTTTTAAAAAACTTCTGGAGCCACCCTTGCCTCAAAGGCCATAAAGACTCACATTCATCCTGCTACAGATATCACTATTTACATACAAATTGTTCCCTCATGCATAGCTCATAAAGTCGAAGCGTTCAGGGATAATGAGTAACACAACAATATCACTAAATAGTAATAACACGATTGCAAACAAATCAGGGAACTGGTGGGATTTGAACCCATGATAAGAAAGTCCTAAAACTCAAGAGGCCAGTGCGTTAACCACTGGACTATACCGGCCTGATAAGATTCGTCCAACAAGGAACTGTATATTGCTATTCATCATAGGAAGGTTACCATGGGCCACCAATGTGACCACAAATGCAGGATTTTACAGATGAATTTCACACCGGGCTGAGTGTTTGAGGGAAGAGGACGTATGTGTGTTGGGTGAGATCCTAGGCCTTCTATCTCAGGACTGCTTATTTCACTCGACTGATAACTCATCATGCAACTCATATCGTTGGATCGCAGCTGCATTGTTGCTGGAACTCTTATGTGTGAGCTGTGACTAGTGATCTACCTAGTGAAATGCAAAGTGTTGGTTTGAAGTGGCTCAAGAAGGCCTATCTTCACTACACCTCGTCTGCCTCCTCCCCTCCTTCCTCGATTTGGAACTCAACCATTCACCTCTAATTACTTATGGTCTAGAGGCAGATCTTGCCTGCCCAAATAAGTGCCTGAGTGCCCCTGTCAGTCCTGCCGGCGCTCCACGATTTCTCCCTCACCCTTCTTAAGAATGTGTCTCCTGTGTGCCTATTTGCCTGCTATAAGCAAATCTCCAAGTGGTTGACACGGGTTTAGCTAGCACATTCAAGCAGGCTTGAAAACAAAACTCAAAGCCAGCCAGGACAAGGAGGGGGGTAGCCTGCAGTTGCAGCTGTCCTGACCCCCAGCACGTCTACGTAAACGTTCTACAGTGTTCGTGCCATACCAGTGTTTTTCTGCATCGAGAACACAAAGTCAGCAAGCCAGCCCAGGTAGTCCAAGCCAGCTCTGCCGAGGAAGCCTGTGTGAAATCTGCTTCCATTGTGTCTGCATTGCTTTGCATTACCAGTAAAATGCCGGTAAGGGAGTGACTCTCGTGTGCAAGTTTGGTACTAATTCCTCGAGAATTTTCCACGTGTATATAATAATGTATCTCTCCCGCCTGCGTTCTAGGGAGTACAGGTTTAGGAACTTCAAGCGTTCCCAGTAATTGAGGTGGTTTATCGCAGTTATGCGTGCCGTGAAGGTTCTCTGCACATTTTCTAGGTCAGCAATTTTACCTGCCTTGAAAGGTGCAGTTAGTGTGCAGCAATATTCCAGCCTAGATAGAACAAGCGACCTGAAAAGTGTCAACATGGGCTTGTCATTCCTGGTTTTGAAGGTTCTCATTATCCATCCTGTCATTTTTCTAGCAGATGCGATTGCTACGGTGTTATGGTCCTTGAAGGTGAGATCCTCTGACATGATCACTCCCAGGTCTTTGACATTAGTTTTTCGCTCTATTGTGTGGTTGGAATTTGTTTTGTACTCCGATGAGATTTTAATTTCCTCACGTTTTCCGTATCTGAGTAATTGAAATTTCTCATCATTGAACTTCATATTGTTTTATGCAGCCCATTTAAAGATTTGGTTTATGTCTGCTTGGAGTCTTGCAGTGTCTTCAACGGTGGACACTGTCATGCAGATTCAGGTGTCATCTGCAAAGGAAGACACAGCACTGTGGCTTATATCCCTGTCTATGTCTGATATGAGGATGAGGAACAGGATGGGAGCGAGTACTGTGCCATGATGAGAATAACTACGTCTTTGTGCCTAATGATTCAGCATTAAGCACTCTGCCACGCTATATTCACTCCCGTGCTGCCCTCAACAGGCGCTATAACATTGCATTGTACAGACCTCCTCAACGTCGATGTTATAAGTGTCAACGTTGGGGCCACATTGCCAGGAAATGCCCAGCTAAGTCACACTGGTGTGCAGTGTGTGCCAATGCTCATCCTTCTGAACGGTGTTATATGATCAAACAGCACCAGACTGTTGCTAAACAATGTATCAATTGTAAGACTTCAGGAGTCACAGCAGCTCATGCTGACTGCAGTGTGAGGGCTGCCCACATCGCAGCCAACCACACCTCACCCTGCACCCCCTTTATGACCCCCCAGGCCCACCAGATACCTGGAGTCTGAATACTGGCTCATGCCTGCCCTCAGACAATGGGGTTGAGCACTTCACCTGGGAAGCACATCAACAGAGCTCCATCACGTCTGCTGTCAATACCAGTCTAGCTGAGTCAGCTGACAGTCAGCCACCGAGCTCAGCTGACCGGGGCTTCACGTCTCCAGATGTTCCTAGTCTTGCTCCTGTGGTATACAACCTGAAGTCCCACATAGGACTACTGGAGAGCAGCACAAGGAAAGATGTGTAGAGCGTACCAATAGCAAAATTGTCACAAATTCTGAAAGCGAGTGTAAGGCTGATGAACAAGGTGGTGGTGGTGTCCTTAATTACGGCAATGACGAACCCAACAGCTGTGTTGATAACTATAGTGAGCATCATGCTGAGGGCAGTGTTGTCTATGATGTTAGTAATAGTTATGAGTGTAATATAAGTGGTGATGCCGAGTGTGATGAGGGCAGTGGTCTCCATAATGTTAGTAATAGTGATGTGTGTCATATAAGTGGTGGCGCCAAGTGTGATGAGGGCAGTGGTTTCTGTAATGTTAGTAATAGTGATGAGTGTCATATAAGACCTGCTCTAAACCCATGTTGCCCTGGGTCGTGTAACTGATAGGGAGTGATTTTCGTGAGCAAGTGTATATAATAATGTATCTCTCCCGCCTGTGTTCTATGGAGTACAGGTTGAGAAACTTCAAGTGTTCCCAGTAATTGAGGTGTTTTATTGCAGTTATGTGCGCCGTGAAGGTTCTGTACATTTTCTAGGTCAACAATTTCACCTGCCTTGAAAGGTGCAGTTAGTGTGCAGCAATATTCCAGCCTAGATAAAACAAGCGACCTGAAGAGTGTCATCATGGGCTTGGCATCCCTAGTTTTGAAGGTTCTCATTATCCATCCTGTCATTTTTCTAGCAGTAACAAAAAAAGGGCACAATACCGTGACTGGAACAATACACAAATAATCCGCACATAGAAGAGAGGAGCTTACGACGACGTTTCGGTCCGACTTGGACCATTTACAAAGTCACACTAACAAAAAGGAGAGAAGGAGGGAGCATATATAGGCCAGCAGACAGGGACGGGACAAGAGAGGTAGTAGGAAAGGACGTAGAGAGGTAGTGATAGCGGTAGTAGTAGTAGTGGAGTCAGTCAAATACTAAGTAAGAGAAGCACTGCAAGGGAGCTAGGGGCCCACAGAGGGTAGGAACAAGAACACAGAGAGGGGGCAAAAATAATAATGGATCAAATTCCCAAGGCAGAAGAAAGAAAACCCAAAGGAGACAGAGGAAAGGGGAAAAGGGACAAGAGGAAAAAAGAGAATCAGGTTAAGTCACGGGTGTTCTGAAGTTTGGAGCATTTTACAATTTAATGGGAAAGGAAGGTATCTACAGAGACAAAACCAGGACTAAGATTCATACAAGAAAGTTGTGTATAAGGGAGGATTCAACCAGACGGCGACTGTGAAAGTTAGAAGTATGGTAGACAGTTTTAGCAGACCAGTCAATAGGATGACTGTGATCTCTGACATGACAGAAAAGAGTATTGTTGGTGTCGACAAGCCTAACACTACTTTTGTGCTCCCTAAGTCTGTCAGAAAGAGATCGGCCAGTTTCTCCAAAGTACTGAAGAGGACAAGAGGAACAAGAAACAGAGTAGACACCAGGAGCATTTATAGAGGGAGGAGAGGTATGAACTAGATTGGTGCGAAGAGTGTTAGTCTGGCGAAAAGTAAGTTTGATGTCTAAGGGATGGAGAGAGTTGTTGAGATTAGAAAGACTGGAAATGTAGGGAAGGCAGAGGACAGGAGAGTTCCCTGGAGTAGAGAGTTTGGGAGAGAAGAAAGTCTGTTTAGCACGAGAGAAAGCAGAGTCTATGAAATGGTAAGGGTTGCCAAGACGGGAAAATGAATTATGAAGAGTGGAATTTCTGCTTCAAGGAACTGAGGATCACAAATGCGGAGAGGACGGAGAAAGAGGGAGATAAGAACACTTTTCTTGACAGAGGAAACATGATAAGGAAAGTAGTGAATGTACATGCCACTTCCTTATACACAACTTTCCTTGTATGAATCTTTAGTCGTGGCTTTGTCTCTGTAGATGCCTTCCTTTCCCATTACATTGTAAAATGCTCCAAACTTCAGAACACCCGTGACTTAACCTGATTCTCTTTTTTTCCCTTCTCCCTTTTCCCCTTTCCTCTGTCTCCTTCGGGTTTTCTTTCTTCTGCCTTGGGTATTTGGTCCATTATTATTATTTCCCCCTCCCTGTGTTTTTGTTCCTACCCTCTGTGGGCCCCTAGCTCCCTTGTAGTGCTCCTCTTTCTTAGTATTTGACTGACTCCACTACTACTATTACTACCACTACCTCTCTTCCTCCTTTCCTACTTCCTCTCTTGTCTCGTTCCTGTATGCTGGCCTATATATACTCAATCCTTCTCTCCTTTCTGTTAGTGTGACTTTGTAAATGGTCCAAGTCGGACCGAAGCGTCGTCGTAAGCTCCTCTCTTCTATGTGCGGGTTATTTGTGTACTTTTCTAGCAGATGCGATTGATACATTGTTGTGGTCTTTGAAAGTGAGATCCTCTGACATTATCACTCCCAGGTCTTTTATATTAGTTTTTCGCTCTATTGTGGTTGGAATTTGTTTTATACTCTGATATAGTTTTAATTTCCTCTCGTTTCCCATATCGTAGTTGAAATTTTTCATCAACTGAGTCGCCATATTGCCTGCCACATGTATCATCCAATAATTAATGTGCGTCTCCCAGTGTGTATTGAACTCCAAACAACATTTAAGGTAGCTAGATATTGGCTAATTTTCATGTTGCCTTTCTATTAGGTCTATTAGGAGGCATTAGGATATATCACATGATAATAACTTGGTAAATCACTTGTTCTTCACTTGTTTACATGATATATTTAATAATTTATATTTGTGTGTGAAAAATAATAATCTAACAGAATACATAAAACCGTCAAGCCCAATCACTTTTTTATAATCATAGCCAGTGTTAATGACATAAATTTTAATAATAAATGTTCAGGAACTATACATTCATAATCCAGGGTCCTGAAGTTAGTTGGGGAGCTGAGACGGTGGGCACTGAAAGAGGGACATTATTTGCGACCCCAGTGTTCCTAAAATCCCACAAGTCTCCAAGATACATCAATAAGAGATAAGATTTTGTTTGGATTTTTAACCCCGTAGAGTTCTCCACCCAGGATAACCCAAGAAAGGCAGTGCGTCATTGAGGGACTACCTCATTTCCATTGGGGTCCTCAATCTTGTCCCCCAGGATGCGACCCACACCAGTCGACTAACACCCAGGTACTTGCTTGTTAGGTGAACGGGACAACAGGTGTAAGGAAACACCCCGAGTGTTTCCATCGTTGCCGTGGTAGAAACACTTGCTTCACACTCAGCGTGTGAAGCGAGAGCGTTGCCTACCAGGCCACGGGCCAATATCAGTAAATTACAATTTGTTTTTGTGTCTAGAGTTCTCCTCAGTGTGTGGGTGGAAAGTTAATTCAAGATTGTGTTCTTGTGAAAAAATCCACCACACAATTTCTAACAAGTTATATTAGACATAAGACAAATAACATAGAAACATAATACTACTGACGCCCAAATAAATAAAAAATGACTCACAGAGGGAAAATTCCTAGGAATCCACCTTGACAGTAGCCTTAAATTCCATACACACATACAACAAATTTCCAAGAAAATCTCAAAGACAGTAGGCATATTATCAAAGATACGCTATTATGTGCCACAATCGGCTCTCCTTGCACTATATCATTCACTTATCTACCCTTATCTCACCTATGGAATCTGTGCATGGAGATCAACAACATTAAATCACCTTAGACCACTCATAACACAACAAAAGGCTGCAGTCAGAATGATAATAAATTCCCTCTCTAGACAGCATACTCCACCAATATTCAAAAGTCTAAAACTACTCGCCGTAAAGAACATTCATACTTATTCTTGTGCCTACTAAATATATAAAACTTTACACTCTAATATAAACCCTCCGCTCAAAATTCTCCTCACCAACTTTAATAGGACCCATGACCACAACCCAAGACACAGATCACTTTTTGATATACCCCGAGTTCATATCAACCTATGTAAAAATTCTATGCACATGAAGGGCCCCAGAATCTGGAATTCATTACCAGTAAATATTAAGATAACTTTGTCAGAAAATCAATTTAAGACAGTAAATTTACTTACATGATTCATTACCTTGTAACTAGTGAATTCATTACCATTGTACCTTGTTCAGCTATCAAAACTTTGGGGCCCAGTCTCTGGACCCTATATATACCTCTGTAATCTGCAAATAATTTTGTAACTTGTCATGATTGTGACCATCTGAGTTCATTACCTTTGTAACTTGCTCAACTATCAAACTTTGAGGTCCAGTCCCTGGACCCATTATGCACCTCTGTAATCTTTTGACTACCGCCCACAGGATGGGTATGGGTGCACAATAAAGATATCAAACTAAGACTCAACTCAAAAACCACCTACTCACCCAAAACTAAATAATCATACTATAAACTACTTTGAAAAATGCTCATTATTACTTTCCTATAAGATAATTTCAATTTTTAATAATATGTTACTATTATGTTACCCCCTACTCACATAAACTAAATACTCATATTATAAGTTAATGTCAAAAATGCTCAATGTTATTTTCCTTAAGATAATCTCAATTTCATATTACCATTCGAGAATCTAAACACCTGTTACAATCTAATATCATCATATAATTATTTTAACAATATAATATCATCATATTGTAATTTGAAAACAAATTTTAACTAGAATAAACTCAATAAATTTCTCTAATATTATGTACATAGTCTTTAAGTTACTAGATTAAGCTGCCCCTAATGCCATGGCATGTCAGTGGCTCTCCTTGCACTCAATTTATATTGTAACTACCAATACCTATGTAATCTGCAATGAAATAAAATTTACTTTACTTTACTTTACTATACTTTACTTTACATATTCCAAATACGTAGCTGTCGAAGTCGAGCATAAGAAGCGGTATATGATAGTGGATGCATAGGACTATGTAATATTACGTTTTCTCTGATCTACTAACACTAGAGAAAACTCTGCATCACAGGGGTAACTATAGAAGAACTTTCTTCTCATATGCCAAAACTCACAAATAGCACGATTCTCTCTCTCTTGACTACTGCCCACAGGATGGGTATGGGGTGTAGATGAATGGTTCAAAGAACCGACAAGTTATGGGTATGGGGTGCATAATAAAGATATAAAAACGCTCTCTCTCAAAATATTTTTTCCCTCAAGTATTATGCTTACCCACGCAGCGCTGTATAACTCTTGTGGGGTGGGTATAGCACTTAGTTTTGATTATAATAATAATATGCTTGCCCGCGTTTTCATCAATTATGGAAATAAAGGACCCCAATGGAAATAAGTCACTCTGACTTTTTTGGGTTATCCTGGGTTCTCTACACATATGCTGCTATGTATGATAATCTATGTAATTGTATTTGTGTATACCTGAATAAACTTATTTACTTACTTATCTCTGAAGTAAGTTACTTACTGGAGTTTACCTGGAGAGAGTTCCGGGGGTCAACGCCCCATTAATAATAACCGGATTGAAAGGATTTGCACAACAATCATTCAACAAAGAATGTTTCACAAGCTGCTGATGAACTTTTCGAAATATCCCAAATTTTTTTAAATGTGGGAGTAAAGGGCAAATATTTTAATAAATGTCAAAAACTTATCAACTAAACTTTTTTTTTTTTTTTTTTTGGGGGGGGGAGTGAAAATAAGGTATATTGCAGTATTTCTCATCATAAAAAAAAATAATATTAGGTTTATTCTGTCAGTAGGCAGTGCATTTCATTATGAGGGAAGGATGAGTTTATATGCTGTAGAGGATAAAGGGTTTTCCATTTAGGCAGAACAATATGGGTTTATCATTAACAATAAACAGGAGCCTATTGAGATTGACAGTGGGGCGTCCATCTCGACATTATCCAAAGACTGGGTAGAGGCACTGAACATTGAACAATGTTCTAGAAGGTAACTGCATATGATAATTGGAAAATAAACCTTTTGGGAAAGGTTGTTTTGCCGATAAGTTATAATAACTTAGAGATATCACAAGCGTTCTATGTAGTGCAGTCACATAATAGTACCTTGTGTGGAAAAGACCTCAAGAAAAAAGGTAGGAATTTACCTTGCTGGATTAGATGAATCTACCAAAATTAACAAACTAGACAGTACTGAAGAAATGTTAGATCATTTTAAAGTAGATTCTAGTAAACGTACCCCCAGAATTGTGGCCACAATTCATGTGACAAGTGATGCTGTCCCTAAGTTTGTGAAAGCAACGCTGGTACCACTTTTTTCACAAAGAAATGACTGAGGAAGAATTAGAAAAAATAGTACAGAAAGGGATTACTGAGTATCTCCCATACTGAGTGGTCTGTTCTACTCCCACTCAAACCCAGCTATACTTAGAAACACTGTAAATAACGAGCTGCTAAAAATATATACTTGGTTGATGACCAACAAATTCTCTACTTCATGCTGTTTGGAAACAGAGCCTTAAATATCCAAATTAATATATCGATAAATGATTCCCCTATTTCAAGACACACTGAGGGTAAATTTCTAGATCTTCTCCTTGGCTGTAATCTTAAATTTCATTCCCACATCCAGCATATATCCAAGAAAATTTCCAAATCAGTAGGCATCCTTTCCAAGATACGATACTGTAAATAATATAAAATTTTCTTCGGATTTTTAACCCCGGAGGGTTAGCCACCCAGGATAATCCAAGAAAGTCAGTGCGTCATCGAGGACTGTCTGTCTTATTTCCATTGGGGTCCTCAATCTTGTCCCCAAAGATGCGACCCACACCAGTCGACTAACACCCAGGTACCTATTTGCTGCTAGGTGAACATGACAACAGGTGTAAGGAAACACGTCAAACGACACTCCTTACCCTATACCACTCTTTAATATATCCTTACCTCTCTTATGTTATTTGTGCCTGGGGATCAACCACAGCCAACCACCTTAAACCTTTAATAACCCAACAAAAAGCTGCTGTGTGGATGATTACCAGCTCCTGTGCTAGACAGCACACCCCACCACTTTTCAAAAGCCTGAACTTGCTAAATATACGAGACATACATTCATATTATTGTGCCTACTACATATACAAAACATTAAACACAGTGCCCCATGGTCTGGTGGCAATAGCTCTCGCTTCACACGGTGAGGGTCCGGGTTCGATTCCCGGCGAAGGGGTGGAAACATCGGACATGTTTTCTTACACCGGTTGTCTGTTCATCCAACAGTAAAATGGGTACCTGTGTGTTAGTCGACTGGTGTGGGTCGCATCCTGGGACAAAACTGACTTAATTTGCCCGAAATGCTCTGCATAACAAGGGGATTTCTTTATAGTAGTATGCCATTGTTGTCAGCTAGGCCTGTATACCATGTACATGTACTTGTAGTAAATAAAGGTATTATATTATTATTAATATAAACCCTCCACTTAAATTTAGGGCTTTGCTTAAAAATCATCTCATCTGTCAATACTAACCAAACCAACCAAAACAACCAAACCAACAAAAAACAACCAAACCAACCAAAACAACTTCTAATCAGTTATTATATTATGTGACCTCGAGCCTGTTAAACATCTGCCAATCCATGAAATATTACTGCTTGAACCCTTAGATTAAATACAGATTTTAATAAAAGTTAACCATTCTTATCTTGTCTAGATTTAAGTAGTTATTATGTACTAGAATTATTCTGCCCGAAATGCCCCGGCATGATAGTGGCTTTCTTTGTACTTAGCAAACCATAATTGTAATTACACAATGTAGCCTTTACAAAGAAATAAAATCTTTATCTTTATATTTACCTATTGTACCAGTATTAAAGGCTGACTCTAAGTCTATGAGAATATTTGGGGATTTTAAATATGTAAATCAATAAATTCATTGTGAAAGATGTTCTTTACCCGGGATTGAAGAATTATTGTCTGTAGTGGGTAAAGGCAAAATATTTACAAAATTAGATTTAAGGGATGCTTGTTTATAGATACCTGTAGATGAGAGGAGCCAACAATTTTTAGCAATTAATACCCACATGGGACTTTTTAAATATAAGAGACTACCTTTCGGAATTTCCTCATCTGTTTTTTTTCCCAAAAATTATTTCCCAGTTGTTTGTTAAATTGGAAGGAGTAGCATCCTATTTTGGATGATGCAATATGTGATGCTACAGAAACTGAGCATGATGCTAGACTCAGGCAGGTGTTGAATATTTTACAAGAGCATAATGTAGTACTGAATAAGTCAGTGTTGAAAACCGGATCTATTGAATATTAGTGGTATGAGATTTCAGGGGAAGGTATTAAACCTTTTTCTAAGAAAATTGAGGCTATTGTAAATTTACCATCACCTGAGTCCATAGGAGAAGTTCAGTCCTTTGTGGGGATGGTGACATTTTATTGTAAATTCATTAAAAAAACTTTAATTTTGACATCATTGTACGATTTATTAAAAAGGGAGCTACATTTGAGTGGTCTTCAGTGGAAGAGAAGGCTGTTCAAAGGATTAAAAAATTCTCAAGTGTTCAGCTTTGTTGACTAATTTTACAGGAGAGCATCCATTAATAATTGAGGTTGATACTTCCTATGTAGGTGTTGGATGTGTGTTAATCCAGAAAGAAAACGGTCAGGAAAAAACTATATTTTGCTAGTAAGAAACTTTCTCCAGCAGAACAGAATTATTCTCAACTTGATAAAGAAGGTCTAGCTTTAGTGTTTGCTGTTAAGAAATTCAGATATTTTTTGATGGGAAGAAGGTTTGTTGCTCACACCGATCATAAACCATTGCAATGTTTATTTGGAAAATGAAAACATATTCCAGTAAATGTAAATGTCAAAATTTAGCATTGGGCTCTGTTACTAGCTCAGTATGATTATGAATTGTTATTCAAGGCTGACAAGGAAAATGTTATTGCAGATGCATTAAGTAGATTACCTATTGAAGATCATAGTTTAGAGTCAGGTACACCTACAAAATATCTCATTTGACAAAATCAGAGAGGAAACTGGGATAGATGCTGTATTATCCCAAGAAGTAAATAATGTTAAATATGGGTGGTGTAAGAATAGTGTACCTTGATCTGACTATAATTCTCACAAATCATATTGACTATTCTTGATGATGCATTATTGTATAGGTATAGAGTGGTAGTACCGGTATAATTAAGATGTAAAGTGTTAGAGCATTTACATATGGGTCATAATAGTATCAATGCTATGAAAACAAAAGCGAGGCAGTGGGTCTGGTGGCTAAAGATGGACCAAGATATTGCGGAAGTGACAAAGAACTGTCCGATTTGTTTTAAGAATTTTAATCCAGTTTCATCTCCTGTCCTATCTTGGCCCAGCACTGGGAAACCATGGTCTAGAGTGCATATACACTATCTTGGCCCAGCACTGGGAAACCATTGTCTAGAGTGCATATACACTATCTTGGCCCAGCACTGGGAAACCGTGGTCTAGAGTGCATATACACTATGCAGGTCCAGTTGAGCGGAAATATTTTTTGTTAATTTTAGATTCCTTTTCAAAATTCTTAGATGTGCAAGTAACTAGTTCCATGACATCCACAGTTACTACTGAGTTACTGAGGAAATACTTTTGTAATTTTGTATTACCAGACAAAGTTGTGTCAGATAATGTTGCATACTTTGTATCACAAAAGCTGGAAGCCTTCTTTAGTAAGAATAGTATTGAACATGTTACTCCAGCCCCATACCATCCATCATCAAATGGTCTGGCAGAGAGGGCGGTAAGGACGTTGAAGGAAGGATTACACAAGCTTACAAAAGGATCTCTCAATATGTAGATTCTTATATAACCATATGTTCATTCCTCCACTAGTAAGACATCAGCAGAAATGATGTTTAATAGGAATTTTAAAGTCCCAGAAGCTTCAAACGTCATGTTAGGCGAGACATCTCATTGCCTGACATGTCTGCTGGTGACCTTCAAGGAGAGGCGAAGCAATTTAAAGTTGATAATGCTGTGTATGCCAGAAATTTTGGGAAAGGTGACCCTTGGGTAGAAGGGAAGATTGTGGAGGTATTAGGGGTTAGGAATTACAAAGTGTTAATTATAGGTTTTGGTAATATGACATGGAAAAGGCATATAGATCAACTCATGCCATGGTTTAGGAGTGGAAAGCAAACACTGATACCAACAGTACCAGAAGCTGTAAGGAGTGGTTTAAAGGAACTGACCACAATAGATAATAGTGATAATAAACTTAAGGATCAGGTTAGCATGCAGGAAGAACCTCCTGGGAAGTTTGATGAGGAAAACAGCAGTGTGAGAAGAGAGGTTGCACCTCAGGAAAATACCAACCCTCCATCTCTTCGGTATTCCAGAAGAGTGGTCAAACCTCCAGATAGGTTGGGCTTATAAGTAGGTTCAATGATGAGCTAATCTTTGTATTGTAATGATTCTACCTGAATGTAAGGTGTTGGGAGCAGTGAGAGAATAAAATACTATGTTATGTTCGTATGTTTGTGATGGTCATTCATTTATGGCTGTGTTGAGTTTGTTGTCAGCCGGGCCATGGAGAGTACACTTTTGTTATTGTTACTCTGCCTTTCATTATTACCCTACAACAGTAGACATAAGCTCGTACAAAGCACTCAGAGTTTTCTAAAGTTCAGACAAACACAGAACAAGAACTACTCACCTGTGTGTACAGTGATGCCAGCACGAGGAGAGCCGTGAGACACACAGTAATGCGCGAGTTAAAGTCATCAGGGTTAAAGAAGAAAGTTGCATAGGCGATGAAGATAAGGAGGGTGGTGGGGATGTAGAGGGTGAGCAGGTAGAAGCCGTAGCGACGAGCAAATCTCACCTGGACCGCCACACTGGAGAACTGCTCATCCTTCGTCGAAGTTATGGATACCTCGCCTGTAGAGGGTGATGATGGGTATAACTTCTGAATGCCTTATCCGATTGGCTTCAAATTTTTCAACTCATGTGAACTATTATTAGGTGAAGATTCATTCCCGAAATTATTTTCCATGCGATAATTATAGAAAGCCTCCGGTGATCGGCTTTAAAATTTAACCTACCTAGAAGATTGGTATTGATAATGAAGTACAACACAATAAGTGTCAGGGGCCCAATATTGTTCAACTGCCTCCCAGTATACATAAGGGGGATTACCAATAGACCCCTGGCTGTCTTCAAGCAGGCACTGGACAGGCACCTAAAGTCGGTACCTGACCAGCCAGGCTGTGGTTCGTACGTTGGACTGCGTGCGGCCAGCAGTAACAGCCTGGTTGATCAGGCTCTGGTCCAACATGAGGCCTGGTCACAGACCGGGCCACGGGGTGTTGACCCCTGGAATTCTCTTCAGGTAAACTCCAGGTACGAAGGGTCATTTTGAAATCTCGAAATGATATACAGTGCTAGTCACGGTATTATGCCGCCCCTCCCCCACACACGTACCAAAACACAAACATACCATGAAAGATTATAATATAAATATTTGCACACTTAATGGGGTTTTAATACTTTGTGTTGCGTCCTAAATATCAATTAGATTAGTAAGACATATGTGCAACAATTGGTATCTTTGTTTACGAAACGTTTCGCCTACCCAGTAGGCTTCTTCATTTGCTTTTTAATATAGCAATGACATTGTAATATATTACACTGGTTACCTTGATGCTAGTGACGGCCTCTTGATCTAAGAGGCTGGATTTTTCCCCTTGGATCGACTCTGGATGCCTCTCATGTCAAAGGTTCTCTCTGACCCCTGTGGTTTAGCGCTCTCCCGTGATTAAAACATAACCACTGTGAACAATAACACATTAATGACCGATGCAGCGTATGACATGTGATGCAGCGTATGGCATGAATGAAACTTTCCTGAGTATATATTGTGTAGGTATAAAATTTTGATGGATTCTGTGCAATAACTGGAAAATGCATCTTCTGGTCGGCTTTAAACTTTAAGTGCTAATGTGTTTTCCTCAAAGGAAGCTTTCACTTGGTTTTTGGTTGTGTAAGTTTTATTATGCCAGTTTTTTTAAATCAAATTGGTTTTTGTTAAATAACTAGAGAAAGTATCTTACTATCAGAACTAGGTTACGGTGATGGCCTTATTTTTTTTTATCTTAGGTTAAATCTACATAATATAATGTTATGTACTCCCAACATCTGTGTACCCTTAAGAATAATGCAAAAATCTTTGTACCTAGAGCTTAAATAAAGCTTATTAATTTACTCTCTTATTTATTTAATGAATTACATAAAAGTTGGTCAATTTTATTTAGAGAAGAGTGTTGATTTATTTTGGGCTGTGTAGGACCCAATTAGCTTTAGTTTGGAAAGGAAATTGTTAAAATTAAATTTCTGCTTTTCATGCGATAATTTCCGAGTGTCGAATCTGATTTCCTTCAATCTTTCAACGATGATAACCTGATAATACAGTACCGACAATGATGAATTAGACACATGTACAACATCTGGGTATATACCTTACCTTTAATATACCTTTGATGAGTTTCGAGAGTCTCACTGTTCTTGGAGCCCGGCCATGGGCCAGGCTCGTCTGGTGCTTGCCTGGTCAACCAGGCTGTTGCTGCTGAAGGCCCGCTGCCCCACATATTCATCACAGCCTGATTGATCTGGCACCTGGTGACGATACTTGTCCAGTTTCCTATTGAAGGCTTCTACACTTGTTCCAGCCGTGTTTCTGATATCTTCTGGTAAGATGTTGAATAGTCTGGGACCCCGGATGTTAATACAGTGCTCCCTTATTGTCCCCACCGCACCCCTGCTCCTCACTGGGTTTATTTTACACTTCCTCCCATATCTCTCACTCCAGTATGTTGTTATGGCAGTGTGCAGATTTGGGACCAGGCCCTCAAGTACTTTCCAGGTATATATTATCATGTCTCTTTCCACTCCAATGAATGCATGTTCAAGACTTTAAGGCGTTCCCAGTAATTTAGATGCTTTAATGACTCAATGTGAGCCATAAATGATCTCTGTATTTGTTCCAGCTTTGATATTTCTCCTGCTTTGAACGGGGCCGTCAGCACTGAGTAATATTCCAAATGAGGAGCACTAGCGATTTGAAGAGTGTCACCAGTGACGTTATTTCTCTTGTTTTGAAAGTTCTCAATACTCACCCCGTCATCTTTCTGGCTGTCGTGATCTTTATCTTATTATATTATTTGAAATAAAGGTCAACTGACATAATTATTCCCAGGTCTTTTACGTGTTCCTTTCGTTCATTTAGTGATCCTCTTGAGTTTTGTATACAGTGTTCGTTTTGAGTTCTTCATTCTTTCCATACCTAAGCAGCTGAAACTTATCACCATTGAACGTCATGTTGTTCTCCACTGCCCACTGGAAGACCCTGCTTATGTCTTCCTGTAATTTTTCAGTGTCCTCCACCGTAGTGACTTTCATGCTTATTTTAGTGACATCTGCAAATGATGATACAAAAGTGTGACGGGTGTTTTTATCTACGTCTCCTATGAGGATGAGAAACAGCAGAGGGACCAGGATAGTGCCTTGGGGAACGGAGTCTGTTACTTCGCTGATGCTGGATTTTGCTGTTTACTCCATGATCGCATTTGTCAAACGCCTTTGCAAAGTCTGTGTAAATCACATCTATGTTTTGGTCGTTTTCCAATGCCTCCGTAATTCTGTCATAATGGATCAGCAGCTGTGACAGGCATGATCGTCCTGCTATAAAGCCATGCTGGTTTGGGTTATACCGGTTGTGCAGGTCCATAAAATTTGTAATCTACCGTCTCATCACTCTTTCGAAGATTTTTATGATGTGAGATGTTAGGGCTACTTGTTTGTAATTTTTAGCTAATGCTTTGAAGCATACAAGGCCTGTGTTAAACACGTACCATTGAGAAAGCCCAGAAGAAGATCAGATACAGAGAGAGCGTAGGAGATGGTACAGAAGATAACGGGTTACTGAATTGCTTAAAAACACAAATATGTCTCAACAGAGGAGAGATAGTCTTAACCGAGAGATCACTTAATTAGAGCAAAACTTAAGATGCCATACATAACAAAAGAAATACAAAGGGAACAAGGGCCATACAGAATACTGCAAGAAACCCCAAATATTTCTATTCCTATGCAAAATCCAAGCTAAGAACTACCTGTAGAATTGGAAAATATTAAAAGGAGATTCGTATACTGACGATGAACAGGAAATGAGTGAAATCCTAAAAAACAGTAAGAGTCGGTGTTCAGCAACCCACTAAATGAAATGGCTTCTTTGCAAAGGAGCTATGTCTGCACTCTTTAAGGTCTCTGGTATTTCCCTAGATCTAGGCTTTTTCTCCAGAGAATACTTGAGGGCTCGTGCTAGTGGTACTTTGCACTTCTTTATAAATTGAGCATTCCATGAATCTGGTCCAGGTGCTGAGTGAGTGGGCATGTTGTCCATTTCTTTTTCGAAATCTATGGATTTGTACTAATGTCAGTTAGGTGGTCTGCAGCCTTCTGCTGGAGTGAAAATGTTTCTGCATTCTCTACTTTGCTGTCATTTAGTGGGTTGCTGAACACCGACTCAAACTGTTCTTTTAGGATTTCACTCATTTCCAGTTCATCGTCAGTATACGAATCTCTTCCAATAATGGTCCAAGTGTACAGATAGTTTTTAGCTTGGATTTTGCATAGGAATAGAAATATTTTAGGTTTCTTGCAATATCCTGTATGGCCCTTTGTTCTTCTTCTGTTAGGTATGACATCCTAAGTTTTTGCTCTAATTCAGTGATCTCTCGGTTAAGACAGTTTCTCCTCTGTTGCGACATATTTGTGTTTTTAAGCAGTTCAGTAACCCGTTTTCTTCTTCTGTACCATCTCCTACGCTCTCTCTCTATATCTGATCTTCTTCTGGGTTTCCTCAGTGCTACATACTTCATACATACCTTGTATGCTTCTGTATTCAGCTTCTCTAGGCACTGGTGGGGATTTAGGGCGATCAGGAGGAGGAGGTGTTGATTCACCGGGAATTCTCCCGGCCCGGGTCTTTACCAGATGGCGACCCGGCTCCGGCTCCCTGGCGTGGGAGTGTCAGAGACCTATGTCTCCCATGGGAGGGGATACCCCTCATCGGCGGGACCAACTGGTCCCAGGCCTAGCCACATTCCCCACCAGCACGAGGCATGGAGGTAGATAGATGCTAGGCCTCTCTGGTCCGCCACCTTCCCTAACGGGAAGGGCAGGCTTACGAGCTGCAGATGGTAGCAAGCTCCAGCCTTGGTACCTACCCTGCCCTAGAAGGGCTGGGCATGGTGATCGGCCAGGGCGATCATGTCTGATTCCCAGGATATATCTGATAACTCTTGGTTTATTTCTTCCCAGTCAGTTCTATGGTATCTTTATTTGTAGACATTTCACCAATCAGTGACCTTATTAGTACAATACAAGAACAATTTAGGTTCAAAACGGGTGTTTCTTAATGGAAGGTTTCAGTTAGATTTAGGTTGTGTATTCTCTAATTTGTCATTGTATTGAAGAAAATGGGATATTAGTTTATATATGATAACTTATGAAAACCTTTCCTGATTTGATTCATTCTTTTTAATGTTAACGTTTAAGCCCATCACCAAGTTAAGGCGCCATCTGCGCCGTTCCTGTTACAAACACTGAGGCAGCGACGGCTTGGGTTATGTAATACTTAGACACCTTCCTTGCACGACACAGCGACCAAACTACATCTAATTACTATTTATTCAAGGGGAAATAGCTAAACCACAAAGGAGCAGACAACATCAAGAATGACGGTAAACAGGTTTGATCCGAGAAACTGAAGAGTAGCTCCACTTCCTTTGCTCAAGAGCCCGTCAGTAGCATCAAGACACCTCATTTAAAGTAGCTTAGTGTTGGAGTCACTCACCTATTGAGTATTCCACCAGGTTGATGACGCCGGTGTAGTTAGGTTGTTGAGGAAGGAGAGTCATGTGTGTGGCCGAGGCTGACACCAGTCTGAAGTTCATGGTACACACCTGACTCACAACCAGCCAGGCCAAGATATACAAATTAATTTGTGTACTGAACAGAAGTTGTCACACAGTATGCATGGTTGTCACACAGTATGCATGGTTGTCACACAGTATACATGGTTGTCACACAGTATACATGGTTGTCACACAGTATACATGGTTGTCACACAGTATACATGGTTGTCACACAGTATACATGGTTGTCACACAGTATACATGGTTGTCACACAGTATACATGGTTGTCACACAGTATACATGGTTGTCACACAGTATACATGGTTGTCACACAGTATACATGGTTGTCATACAGTATACATGGTTGTCACACATTATACATGGTTGTCACACAGTATACATGGTTATTACACAGTATACATGGTTGTCACACAGTATACATGGTTGTCACACAGAATACATGGTTGTCACACAGTATACATGGTTGTCACACAGTATACATGATTGTCATACAGTATACATGGTTGTCACACAGTATACATGGTTGTCATACAGTATACATGGTTATACAGTGTACATGGTTGTCATGCAGTATACATGGTTGTCATGCAGTATACATGGTTGTCATGCAGTATACATTGTTATCATAGTGTACATTCTTATCATACAGTATACATGATTGAATACAGTATACATGGTTGTCACACAGTATACTGTCCGGCTAAACAGGTACTGACTAGGTACCTGTCCAGCGCCTTCTTGAAGACAGCCAGGGGTATATTGGTAATATCCCTTATGTATGCTGGGAGGCAGTTGAACAGTCTTGGGCCCCTGACACTTATTGTGCTGTCTCTTAGTGTACTCGTGGCACCCTGCTTTTCTGGGGAATGTTGCATCTGCTGCCGTGTCTTTTGCTTTCGTAGTGAATGATTTTCGTGTAGGTTTGGTAATTCATACGATTTTCCAACTGTATATTATCATGTGTCTTTCTCGCCTGCGTTCCAGAGAATACAAATCAAGGGATTTCAACCGTTCCCAGTAATTTAGGAGCTTTATCGTACTTATGTGTGCCGTAAAAGTTCTTTGTACACTCTCCAGGTCAGCAATTTCGCCAACCTTGAAGGGGGCAGTTAGTGTACAGCAGTACTCCAGCCTAGAGAGAACAAGTGATTTGAAGAGTGCCATTATGGGTTTGGCGTTCCTGTTTTGAAAGTTCTCATTATCCATCCTATCATTTTTCTATTAGATGAGATAGATGTATTGTTGTGATCTTTGAAGGTGAGATGTACCTGAAAAAGACTTTTGAACTAGATTTTGAATCCCGTGCAACATTAATTCTATAATCTGTTATGATTTTTCTCAATTTCTTGTTTCACTTCCCTCTTTAATTGAATGTATCGATTTCTTAAGTGCCTTCGCCTGTTTTGATACACCTGAAGAAGTGGTAGGTAGAAGGAGTAGGTAGAAGGGGTAGGTAGAAGGGTAGGGGTCTGGGTAGGTAGATGGGGTAAGGGGTATTGGTAGGGGTCGATCAAAGAAAGGTTAGAGGGAGGGATAAATGAAGCTTTGAGTTTTAAGGCTTGAGCATCCAGCAAGCTTTGTGAGCGTGTTAGATAGTAGCGATTAGAGACAAGCGGCTCTTAATGGATGTGCTGTTAGAGCATGAGCAAGGAAACATTTATGAAGGATTCAGGGAAAACTGGTTAGGCGGATTTGAAAGGCAATGTTTTCAGTCCAAAGGAGAACAGAATTGGTGTAGTCGAAGGGCAATTTGAGTATGATGTCACCACACTTCTGGAAAGATTTAATTGATGAATACGAATGTGTTTCCTTCTTTGGGCCAAATAAATAATATATATATATATATATATATATATATATATATATATATATATGTAAAACAAAGTAAAAGTACTTACCTGAGCGTCGAATGGGAACATAATGAGGTTAAAGTCACAGCTGTATGTAACACTGTACAGTTGACTCAGCTCGAGACTGTTCTCCCATCCGGAAAAGATATTCACTGCCAAGTGAAGTGAAAATTCTTAAATAGTTGTTTATGTCACAATTGAACTATTATAATGCAATATATATATATATATATATATATATATATATATATATATATATATATATATATATATATATATAATAATATATATATATATATATATATATATATATATATATATATATATATATATATATATATATATATATATATAAACACATCGGCCGATTCCCACCAAGGCAGGGTGGCCCGAAAAGAAAACTTTAATCATCATTCACTCCATCACTGTCTTGCCAGAGGGGTGTTTTACACTACAGTTATAAAACTTCAGAGTGCAGACACTGTACTTCCCATCTCCAGGACTCAAGTCCGGCCTGCCGGTTTCCTGAATCCCTTCATAAATGTTACTTTGCTCACACTCCAACAGTACGTCAAGTATTAAAAACCATTTGTCTCCATTCACTCCTATCAAATACGCTCACACATGCTTGCTGGAAGTCCAAGCCCCTCGCACACAAAACCTCCTTTACCCCTCCCTCCAACTTTTCCTAGGCCGACCCCTACCCCGCCTTCCTCCACTACAGATTTACACATCTCGAAGCTTTTTCTGTCTCGTTCCATTCTCTCTACATGTCCAAACCACCTCAACAACCCTCCTCAGCTCTCTGGATAATAGTTTTGGTAATCCCGCACCTCCTCCTAATTTCCAAACTCCGAATTCTCTGCATTATATTCACACCACACATTGACCTCAGACATGACATCTCCACTGCCTCCAGCCTTCTCCTCGTTGCAACATTCATCACCCATGCTTCAAACCCATATAAGAGTGTTGTTATAACTATACTCTCATACATTCCTTCTTTTCTTCAATGGACAAAGTTCTTTGTCTCCACAGACTCCAAGTGCTCCACTCACCCCTTTTCCCTCATCAATTCTATGATTCACCTATTCCTTCATAGACCAATCTGCTGACATGTCCACTCCCAAATATCTGAATACATTCACTTCCTCCATACTCTCTCCTCCAATCTGATATCCAATCTTTCGTCACCTAATCTTTTTTTTATCCTCATCACCTTACTCTTTCCTATATTCACTTTCAATTTTCTTCTTTACACACCCTACCAAATTCATCCACCAACCTCTGCAACTTCTCTTCAGAATCTCCCAAAAGCACAGTGTCATCAGCAAAAAGCAACTGTGACAACTCCCACTTTGTATTTAATTCTTTATCTTTTAACCCACACCTCTTGCCAAGACCCTCGCATTCACTTCTCTACAACCCCATCTATAAATATATTGAACAACCACGGTGACATCACACAACACGCCCCGATGGCATGGTGGCTAGCGCTCTTGCTTCACGCACGGAGGGCCGGTTCAATTCGCGGGACCGAAACATTTCGAAGTGTTTCGTTACACACACAGACATACATACAACAGGCCTAGTGTCTAATCGACATGTGCCTAGGACAAAATGGTAACTAACATCCTTGTCTAAGGCCCACTTTTACTGGGAAATAGTCCCCTTCCCTCCTACACACTCTAACTTGGCCTCACTATCCTCATAAAAACTCTTCACTGCTTTCAGTAACCTACCTCCTATTCCATACACCTGCAACATCTGCCACATTGCCCCCTATCCACCCTATTATACGCCTTTTCCAAATCCATAAATGCCATAAAAACCCTTTACCCTATCCAAATACTGTTCACCTATATG
>WNWK01013200.1:0-56278 GCA_009830355.1 Cherax destructor
TCATCCACAAACACCAGCACCCACAATTTTAGGTAAATACTATTATTTCTGTTACATTTGTAGTCTTAAGCAGTAAAAACAACATAATACATCACGATAATGAACTACTACAATTACATATTCTTGTCGTTGGTAATGAAAATATCCCTCGAATTTATAAACTAGGTGAAGTTGAGCTTGATCATACAGAATGTGAAAAAGACTTGGGAGTCATGGTAAGCAGAAATCTAAAGCCAAGACAACAGTGCCTAAGTGTGCGCAATAAGGCTAACAGATTACTAGGATTTATTTCAAGAAGTATAAGCAACAGAAGTCCAAAAGTTATTTTACAGCTCTATACATCACTAGTGAGACCTCATTTGGATTATGCAGCTCAGTTTTGGTCTCCTTACTACAGGATGGATATAGATTCATTGGAGAACATACAAAGAAGAATGACTAAAATGATTTACAGTATAAGAAATCTCCCGTATGAAGATAGACTTAGAGCGTTGAATCTCCACTCTCTGAGAGGACGTAGAATGAGGAGATATCATCGAGGTGTACAAGTGGATGATGGGCATAAACAAAGGAGATATTAATAAAATACTGAGGATATCGAACCAAGTAAGAACCAGAAATAACGGATTTAAATTGGATAAATTTAGATTTAGAAAGGACATAGGCAAGTACTGGTTTTCGAACAGAGTTGTAGATGCGTGGAACAATCTTCCGAGTACTGTGATAGAGGCTAGGACCTTGGGTGGCTTTAAAAAGAGATTGGACAAATATATGAGTGGGAGGGGCTGGGTTTGATTTGTGTCGTGAGTACGGGAATAAATTCTTAGGTAGTGGTGGTTTTGATAAGGACCTGCCTTGTATGGGCCAGTAGGCCTTCTGCAGTGTTCCTCCATTCTTATGTTCTTATGTTAAGATCTGTTGGTCTAAAAAAAAACTTGTTTGGCTTTTTGGGGACTCCCAGGAACGTAACCCTATTTTTCCCATAAGTTCTTTTAATTATCTAACACGACGTTTTCAGGAAGGTAACTACCGTGCTAAATGACGGTCTACTGTAATTAAAAACTTTAAATGGAAAACTGTGATAAATTACCAAAATTTTATGCAAATTTTATTACTGGATAATTTCTAAATGCAGAGAACGATCATGATTTACACAGGTTACATTTCTGAAAACTGTGCACTAATGATTTCTGTGACATATGTATTAAAAAACATGGAAAAAACAAAGGATTCACTCTTCAGACCTCTGAGAGAGTTACAAAAACAAAAAAATTAATGTAATAAAAATAAGTTTTTCTTTCCTAACATTATCAATGAGGATGTTCAGTGAAGTGCCTGAACTTAAATGAGGTTCAGACAGTTAAAAGAAAGTACATTAGATAAAAAATGGTTACATTAATACTGTACATTATTTGTACAGTATTAATGTAAATTAATACTGTAATTCAAGATGCTTAACATGTTAAAGTGAGTGGAGAGGGTGGCTGTGGGCCAAGTCCTCATTCTTTTCACTGTGTCACTCTAAGGATTATTCATTGCAAAAGCCCTTATCTTTGCCTCAGTGTCCTGAATTGACCGAATCATTGATTCTCTAACACCAAACATTTATGCCGTTTCCATGATGTGTTCACCACCCTTCAGAATCTCAATTACCTCTATTTTTTTGTAGTAGTCAAAATTTCTGGCTTAATCTTCTTCCTAGTTTCACCAGTATCACCTGCACTTCTTTTGGAAGCCATGATAAATATCCAGATGGAGTGATGAAAAGAAGGAAAAGCTGAGCGATGTGCACCAAGCTAAAATCACATACACACACAACCTGCACATATAAAAAAGAGAGGAGCTTACGACGACGTTTACAAAGTCACACTAACACACAGGACAGGAAGAAGGGGTATTTATAGGCAGGCAGACAGGGAAGGGCACAAGAAAGTGGTGGAGGGGTAATAATGGTAATAGTGGTAATGGTAGTAGTAGTAGTGGAGTCAGTCATATTCTAGGAAAGGAGCACTGCAATGAAGCTGGCGGCCCGAATAGGGTAAGGACAAGAACACAGAGGGTATTGTGCCTTTTTTTTGTTATCTAAAATCATATGATACGTACAGTGGTACCTCGAGTTACGATGGTCCCCAAAATCGCCCTTTTATGTAAGTTTATTTTTTTAAATGCTTTTGTAGGTATATTTTTGGGGGTGTAAAAGGACTAGTCTATTTTACATTATTCCTTATGGGGATAAATTCGTTTGGTAATGGCACTTGAACAGCATTCTCGAACGAAAAAATATCGTAACTCGAGGTACCACTGTATTCAGATACACTGACCCACATGGGAAGCTGATTTGTTTACATCCCGTCAGTCCCTCATACCTTCCCCCACAGTGCTAAGACAATGGCGCTGCCTAATGCATACTGGAGGGTCTCAGGCCTGCATGATACTGCACTTCTTAATGGAAATGGACGCTGCCAATGGAAATGAATTCTGATCTCACGAGCCTTAATGGAAATGGGCATGCTTCTACTGGAAGCACATGAGCTATGAATGTGCAACTTAAGGTTTTCTACAGAAACTATCCTTTGAAACTTATCTTGTTATCTTTAATCATATATAAATCAAATGGGATTCAGGGAAATCGGTTAGCCAGATTTGAGTCCTCAAAGTAGGAAGGGCAGTACCTGCACCCTGAAGGAAGAGAGATTTTGTAGTTGGAAGGTCATTTGAATTGTGATGTCAGCAAACTTCTGGTAAGACAGCAAGTGAATGAATGAATGAATAATTGTTTCCTTTGGAGACAGCCAATAAGGTTAAAAAAAAAAAAAAAGGTAAGCATTCATTTAGCAATACAGTGGACCCCCGAGTATCGTAATTAATCCGTTCCAGGAGCTAGTACTTAACACGAAGTTTACGAAATTCGAACCATTATTTCCCATAAGAAATAATGTAAATACAATTAATCCGTTCCACAAAAAAATATTCACATAAAATAATTAAAAACAATATATATATATACATTTACTTACCTTTATTGAAGAGTTGCAGGCATCTGGAAGATAGAGTAATGAGTAATGAAGGTCCTCTTGGGTATTTTCTTCCAAAACAGGCCTGTTTCATCACAATTAAACACTTGTTGGGGGAGGAATTCTTCAGCCTCTACGAAGGGAAATCCCCACTCCCTGCATGCCTGCTACACTCCCTGCATGCCTGCTACACTCCCTGCATGAATGCTACACTCCCTGCATGAATGCTACACTCCCTGCATGAATGCTACACTCCCTGCATGAATGCTACACTCCTTGCATGCCTGCTACACTCCCTGCATGTCTGCTACACTCCCTGCATGAAAGCTACACTCCCTGCATGCCTGCTAAACTCCCTGCATGAATGCTAAACTCCCTGCATGCCTGCTAAACTCCCTGCATGCCTGCTAAACTCCCTGCATGCCTGCTAAACTCCCTGCATGCCTGTTAAACTCCCTGCATGAATGCTAAACTCCCTGCATGAATGCTAAACTCCCTGCATGAATGCTACACTCCCTGCATGCCTGCTAAACTCCCTGCATCAATGCTAAACTCCCTGCATGAATGCTAAACTCCCTGCATGCCTGCTAAACTCCCTGCATGAATGCTAAACTCCCTGCATGAATGCTTAACTCCCTGCATGAATGCTACACTCCCTGCATGCCTGTTAAACTCCCTGCATGCCTGCTACACTCCCTGCATGAATGCTACACTCCCTGCATGAATGCTAAACTCCCTGCATGAATGCTACACTCCCTACATACCTGCTAAACTCCCTGCATGCTCTACACTCCTGCATGAATGCTAAACCCCCTGCATGCCTGCTACACTCCTGCATGAATGCTACACTCCTGCATGAATGCTACACTCCCTGCATGAATGCTAAACTCCCTGCATGAATGCTACACTCCCTGCATGCCTGCTAAACTCCCTGCATGCCTGCTACACTCCCTGCATGAATGCTACACTTCCTGCATGAATGCTACACTCCCTCCATGAATGCTACCACAATGCTTCACTGGCGGCGTCCTGCGTCCCGCGCAGGCACGGAGCAGGCGGACAGGTCTAATACGTTACGAAACACGAGCGGTTTTACGATTCTCGAAATCGTAAAAAGCTTACGAAACACGATGTTTACGAAGTAAGAACCTTACGAAACTCGGGGGTCCAATGTAGTTCCATATGAATGGAATAAACTGGTAGGCAGTGTCACTGTGTCACTGGAACAAATACATTAAGAATATTGCAAATTGGAAAGATACACAAGTTTCATATAGGCAATTAGATCTTCTGCTGTGATCCTTTAGTTCTTATAAGTACAGTGGACCCCCGGATTATGTCATTTTTTCGTTTCAGAATGCTGTTCAAGTGCCGTTACCGAATGAATTTGTTCCCATAAGGAATAATGTAAATTAGATTAGTATTTTTAGACCCCCAAAAAAAACATTTACAAAAGCACTTACAAAAATAAACTTACATAAAAGGGCAAGTTTGGAGACTAACATAAACCGGGGGTCCACTGTAATTATTCTTCTTTCAACAAACCGGCCGTATCCCACCAAGGCAGGGTGGCCCAAAAAGAAAAACGAAAGTTTCTCTTTTTAAATTTAGTAATTTATACAGAAGGGGTTATTAGCCCCTTGCTTCCGGCATTTAAGTCACCTCTTACGACACACATGACTTACAGAGGAAGAATTCTGTTCCACTCACCCATGGAGATAAGAGAAAATAAACAAGAACAAGAACTAGTAAGGAAATACAGTGGACCCTCGGTTTTCGTACAGCTCCTAACTCGAACAATTATGTAAGTGTATTTTTGTAAGTGCTTTTGTAAGTGTATTTTTGGGGGTCTGAAACGACTAATCTAATTTACATTAGTCCTTATGGGAACAAATTCGTTCGGTAACGGCACTCGAACAGCATTCTGGAAAGAATTATTGACGAAAACCGAGGGTCCACTGTAGAAGAAAACCCAGAGGGGTGTGTACATATGCTTGTACGTACATGCATGTGTAGTGTGACCTAAGTGTAAGTAAAAGTACCAAGACATACCTGAAATCTTGCATGTTTATGAGATAGAAAAAGACACCAGCAATCCTACCATATTGTAAAACAATTACAGGCTTCCATTTTACACTCACCTGGGTGGTTACTGTCTACCAACTTACTACCTAGGTAAAACCTAATTATCCCTTTAATATACGTATAGCAAATATTCCATCTTATGACAGACATAACTAATGTTATACAGAATATGCAATACACTACTCATATGACCTTAAAACTCCTCTTAATCTCTTCACACTACTGTATATTTTTACTTTATGTTTTAACCCTTTCAATGGTGTATCATGGTCAGACACCAGGGTCACTCACACAATTCTTTGTCATGAACTCAGCTCACTCACATAAGCTGTGAGCGGTAAATTTTGGCCTAGATATAAGAAAATGGGTATGTGCGGTAAGTGTGCACAGTGTAAAAAAAATCCTACCCCACACAGTGCATGATGGGAAAAGCAAAACTCTGACCATGTGCATCGTTTAACCCTTTCGGGGTTTTGGTCGTACTAGTACGGCTTACGCCCTGGGGTTATTGACGTACTAGTACGCCTAAATTCTAGCGCCCTCAAATCAAGCAGAAACAGGCTGTTAGGCTTAGATGTGATAGAATGGGTCTGTGCGGTCAGTGTGCGCAGTATAAAAAAAATTCCTGCACCACAGTGCATGAGGAAAAAAAAACTCTGACCGTGTTTTTGGTTTAAAACAGCGACTTTGCAGTCTATTTTCGTATGGTATTTATGCTTGTATTCTCGTTTTCTTAGTCTCATTTTATAGAATTGATCATATATTACAGAAATAGAGATAATTTTGACTGGTTTCATGATGACAAGTACTTTGAAACTGAGCGCAAAGTAGCTAAAATGTTCTATTTTGGCCGATGTTCAAGAGCAAACAAATCACACCATGCGTCCAATACACATCAACTGGAGAGTCTAACATTCTTGCACAAGTGCGCTGATATTATTTATACCATTTTTACAATGATGCAGTTGTATACATAACAGTAAATCTTCTATTTTTTGTGAGAATAAAAATTCAAAATGGAAAGCAAAAGTAATGTAAGAGGGGCCTGGAGACATGACTAATGAACAGAGAAGATGTTATTTTAGTGCCAGAAATGTCTGCCTCGTTTATTATGGACCCTATTTTGAAATTAGCATCATTTGAAATTTTTGTGAAATTGGCCAAATTGCCATTTTCTGACCACTATTTTGGGTAGTTGAAATTAGTAAATAGGCGGTCTCTTGTACTCAATCGATAGAAGAAATGGAGTTCTATCGAAATAGCTATAATTTTTGTAGACTGAAACATTGGAATTGGCCAAAAATAGGGCTCAAAGTGGGCGAAATCGTCGATGCGTAAATGTCATGGATAACGCTAACTTCGCGAAAGCATAATTCCGTTAGTTTTCGATCAAATTTCATAATGTTTGTGGTGTTATGATCAGAAAAAGATTCTCTATCATTTCATTAGAAAAAATAATTTTTTTTTTAAATTCTTGGACCCTGAGAACGAGTTTCGGAGAGGGTCCTTGGACCCCCAAAGGGTTAAAACAGCGACTTTGAGGTTTTTTTGGGGATGGTTTTATGGTTTTATTGGCAGTTTATACAGTATTACTGAAATGGAGATAATTTTGGTTGGTTTCAGGACAGATTTAGCTTGAAGTTAAGCACAAAGTAGCAAAAATATTAAATTATTACCAAGTTTCCTGAAGACGGGTAAGGCCCCCTACACCCCCAGTCTGTTTTATGGATTTGTAATTGGTCCAATTCAATTACTGGGATACCATAAACCATGACCAATCATTCCTGGTTATACTGTATTTTATTATCTGAGAAAAATAATCTATTTTTGTGTGATTAAGAATACAAAATGGAAGGCAGGTGTAATATGTATAGGAGAGGCCTGGGGATGTGATTAATGAACAGAGGAAATGATGTTTTAGTGTTAGGAATGTCTACATTGTTTATTTTGGTCTCAGTTTTGAAATTGCTATTTTTTAATTTTGTGTAAAATTGGCCAAATTATTGACTTCTGTGCAGTTTATAGGGTAGTGAAAATAGGTACTGTAAATGGGCAGTTCCTTGCGCTCAATTGACAGAACGAAAGGCATAATAGAAAAATAGCTAAGAATTTGATGAAATGGAG
This sequence comes from Cherax destructor, assembly GCA_009830355.1. NCBI lineage: Eukaryota > Metazoa > Arthropoda > Malacostraca > Decapoda > Parastacidae > Cherax > Cherax destructor. Next base: position 7,224 of record WNWK01013200.1, read on the forward strand.
CAATGGAATTGGCATAAATAAAAGACCGAAAGTGGGCAAAATCGCCAATGTGTAAATTGTGGCAAAACCATTAACTTTATGACTGCATAATTCCATACATTTCCCATCAAATTTCGTACTTTTGGTGTCATTACCTTCAGAGATTCTCTTCCATTTCAGATTTTTTTTAAATGAACAATAAAAGTAATAGTAATTTCAGGGGTCTGGACAGTGAAAGGGTTAAATGTTCTTCTGAATATAATAAAATATTTACTTTCTACTCTACATAATATTCTTTACTGGTAGTTATACTTTTGAACTACTCTGGTGCTGATTCATATTGTTTATTGTAGTCACCCAGCTGTGTTTGCAAAGATCAAGTTATATCTCCTGAACCCACCTCTAAAATTCTTATAGACTGATTTCACTGATTTTTAGCTCCCAGGACCCAACTTTTTATTTACTCATTTAACTGTGCATTGTTTACATTATAAATATTCCATGCTTTAAATAAAGAAAAAAATTCACCTGGAGAAGAGGCTCCACATCCTGGTACATGACATCTTCTTGACACTGCTCTGACATCCCCAGTAACTGACATAACCTGTAGTTCCAATCTACTGTTGAAAAGATTTAATATTAAAAAAGAAGTACTGTATCTATTTTTTAAGTTTGAGTTTAACATCTTTTGTGAAGATGCTATTAACTGAATATACATGAAACCTAAAATAATTATATTTTTATAGTAGTAAATAGATACCTGGATGCTAGCTGATTAATATAATAGTTTGGTCATGCCACCTGAGTGGTTAGTTTATTATATACCCCCAAGCTTATCCTGTGAGCAATAGTACAAAAGCAGGAATAAAGAGGTCACAATGGGTCCTTGTCAGATCCCACTGGGCATAGTTACATCTGAATAAATAATAGTCATTTCATATATTACAATTGCAATATATGTTCCTTGATAATGTAAGAATGGTGTTCCGTGGCTTGGTTGGCAGCACACCTGGCTAATATACTGAGTGTTCGTGATTCAATTCCATGGGTGGAAACGCTGGGCATGTTTCCTTACACCTGTTGCCTCTGTTCACCTAGCAGTAAGTAGGTACCTGGGTGTTAGTTGACTGTTATGGGATGCATCATGGGGGTGGTAGTATACAGGAGGGCCTCACTTATACAGCAGGTTAAGGTCTGGGCTACTGCTGTAAAGTGAAAATCACTGAACTCGTACCCTTTTTTCACCTTCAAAGCCTGATAATACGTTTACACTATCATATATTAAGTGAGCAATATAGCTAGGCCTAAAAAAATACATAGACAGTACAGACATTACTCATCTTAATATATTTTTGTCCTTAGCTTATAGTGAGTGGTGAATGTATTTATTGTAGGAAGTCTGAATAAATAAAGAGTGGGTATAATTGAAAACTGCTTTATTAACAAAACACTGTAAAGCAGGGCCTGCCTGTACCTTAGATAGGCGAGAGATGGACCTGCCTAGCATGGGCGAATAGACCTACAGTGGTACCTAGAGTTACGATGGTCCCCAAAATCGCCCTTTTATGTAAGTTTATTTTTTTAAATGCTTTTGTAAGTATATTTTTGGGGGTGTAAAAGGACTAGTCTATTTTACATTATTCCTTATGGGGATAAATTCGTTTGGTAATGGCACTTGAACAGCATTCTCGAACGAAAAAATATCGTAACTCGAGGTACCACTGTACTGTAGTGATCCTTCATTCTTATGTTCTTACAGTTCCTAGACCTAAGAATGTAGGTCCAGATGGTTTGTTTCTGCATCACTGCCGAACATATAATCATTTAAGTATTTATAACTTTGAGGGAAAAAATTTATAACTACCAAGATTTTTCATGCAGTCATTTTGCATGACATTGATTTTAATGTTACTTATATTATATCTTAGCTTGTGGATTTGTTATGGTTGTGGGTTTTACTACTCACTTTGACTACTCTTACTTTCCTATACAAAAACTACACTTTCACTGCCCACAGGATGGGTATGGGATGCATAATAGATATTAAACTAAAATCTCCTATACAAAAACAGACTAATTTAGCCGTTTAGTTGTGGCTACCTCAAAAACATCTTATTTAGCTGCTAATTATGGAATTTTTTGAAAGACTTGACCCAAATAGAAATAAGTCACAATACACACACAACCCGCACATAAAAGAGAGGAGCTTACGACGACGTTTCGGCCCGACTTGGACCGTCGTCGTAAGCTCCTCTCTTTTATGTGCGGGTTGTGTGTGTATTGTTCCAGTCACGGTATTGTGCCTTTTTTGTTATTTAAGTCACAATGTTTGACTTTACTAGGTTATCCTAGGTTAAATGTATATAACATACTTATGCACCCATGTATATAACATACTTATGCACCCATAACAATCTGCCTTAAATTTATTCTAACTGAGTTCTAATGTAGTTTTAATACAAGCCCTATTGTTGTCTTCTATTTATAATTACAAAGTGCATGACTGTTACTGTTCAATTTGCAGTGCACTGGGTTAGGATAAGGTAAGATAAGATTTGTTTGGATTTTTAACCTGGAAGGTTGGCCACCCAAGATATGCCAAGAAAGTCAGTGCATCAAGGGCAGTCTGTCATATTTCCAATGGAATCCTTTAATCTTGGACCCCAGGATGCTACCCACAACAGTCGACTAACACCCAGGTGCCTACTTACTGTTAGGCGAACATAGACAACAGGTGTGAGGAAACATGCCCAACATTTCTACCCATGCCAAGGATTGAACCACAGTCACTCAGTGTATGAGGCGAGTGCGTTGCTTACCAAGCCACGGGATCCACTTTTAGGTATGTAGTATATGAATGGGAATCAATAACCTCAGAGAATTAAAAAAAAAAAAAAAAGGGGCACATCAAGAAAAATAATGAGATTTCTCCTTGAGGCTCTATGAATAATTTTTTAAGTAGGTTGTTCAGTGGACACAGCAAAATTTTAAACAGACAGGAGAAAAGCATTAAATTGAAAATTAAATTTAATAACTTGGCAAGAGGTGAGGGGTTAAAAGATAAAGAATCAAATACAAAGTGGGAGTTGTCACAGTTGCTTTTTGCTGATGACACTGTGCTTTTGGGAGATTCTGAAGAGAAGTTGCAGAGGTTGGTGGATGAATTTGGTAGGGTGTGTAAAAGAAGAAAATTGAAAGTGAATATAGGAAAGAGTAAGGTGATGAGGATAACAAAAAGATTAGGTGACGAAAGATTGGATATAAGATTGGAGGGAGAGAGTATGGAGGTGAATGTATTCAGATATTTGGGAGTGGACATGTCAGCAGATGGGTCTATGAAGGATGAGGTGAATCATAGAATTGATGAGGGAAAAAGGGTGAGTGGAGCACTTCGGAGTCTGTGGAGACAAAGAACTTTGTCCATGGAAGTAAAGAGGGGAATGTATGAGAGTATAGTTATACCAACACTCTTATATGGGTGTGAAGCATGGGTGATGAATGTTGCAATGAGGAGAAGGCTGGAGGCAGTGGAGATGTCATGTCTGAGGTCAATGTGTGGTGTGAATATAATGCACAGAATTCGGAGTTTGGAAATTAGGAGGAGGTGCGGGATTACCAAAACTATTATCCAGAGAGCTGAGGAGGGGTTGTTGAGGTGGTTCGAACATGTAGAGAGAATGGAACAAGACAGAATGACTTCGAGAGTGTATAAATCTGTAGTGGAGGGAAGGCGGGGTAGGGGTCTGCCCAGGAAAGGTTGGAGGGAGGGGGTAAAGGAGGTTTTGTGTGAGGGGCTTGGACTTCCAGCAAGCATGTGTGAGCGTATTTGATAGGAGTGAATGGAGTCAAATGGTTTTTATTACTTGACGTGCTGTTGGAGTGTGAGCAAAGTAACATTTATGAAGGGATTCAGGGAAACCGGCAGGCCAGACTTGAGTCCTGGAGATGGGAAGTACAGTGTCTGCACTCTGAAGGAGGGGTGTTAATGTTGCAGTTTTATAACTGTAGTGTAAATCACCCCTCTGGCAAGACAGTGATGGAGTGAATAATGATGAAAGTTTTTCTTTTTCTGGCCACCCTGCCTTAGTGGGAATCGGCCGATGTGTTAATAAAAAAATAAAAAAAACTTAACCTAACACAACCCATCCAAACTTAACCTAGACTAGCCATAAAATTGTTGGTAAGGTTAGGTTGGGTCACATTAGGTTAGATTATATAGAAAAAAAGGTCTTTTCCAATAGGCACTTTCAATTTTTATCTAATAATAATAATAATAGTTTATTGTGACATGATACAAAGATGTAGTAATGAGGTGTACATGCCAAAAGCCCCTTGTATACAGAGCATTATGGGAAAACTTAAAATTAACTTAAAATTAATTATGCTATAATAGACTAAATGGTAAAAATTATAGTAAACATTTTACAATATAAGTAAAATTGAGTATTCAAGCAATGAAATTTGAACATAATTTGTACATAACAATTTTGAAGCATAATAGTTTTACAATTTTGAAGCATTACAGTTTTACAATAGATCAACATAATAATTTATTATTTGTAGTAATGCAATTTATTAAATCAGATCAAACAAATCAAATCAATTATTTGTATTGCAATAACAGTTTATATGATCATTAGATGAGTTATAAGGAGTACAAGAGAATGGATTATTTTATTTGGTAATGCTATAGAAACAAAGTTAAATAAGGTTGCATTAATTATAACTGGTTTATACATTTATGAGATATAAGTTTCAACATTTGCATTTAATTAAGTTTGAGAAATCATTGTTCTTTGAGCAATTATGTAAGGGGTTTTGATGCTAAGGGAGTAACACAGTGAATAATGGTATTTTGAGGCAGTAGAAAGTGATTTATTAACTTTGTAGGTATGTAATGTTAAGTACGTATTGTGTATTTAGTTTTGGGTGAGTAGGTGGTTTTTCAGCAGAGTTTTGAATTGATGTACATACAGGGTTTCTTTGGTAATCACAGGTAATGAATTCCAAATTTTTGGGCCTTTAATGTGCATTGAGTTTTTGCATAGTGTGAGATGGATGCGGGGAACATCAAAGAGTGATATGTGCCTTGTGTTATGGTCATGTGTCCTGTTAAGGTTGGTAAGGAGAAGTTTGAGTGGTGGGTTTAATATATGAGTTTAATGTTCTATGTATGTAACAGGCACAGTAAAAATTATGGATGTCTTGTATGGTAAGTTTAGACTTTTGAATATTGGTGGAGTATGTTGTCTGGAGTGGGAATTTGTTATAATTCTGACTGCAGCCTTTTGCTGTGTTATTAATGCTCTGAGATGAGTTATTGTTGTTGAGCCCCATGCACAGATTCCATAGGTGAGATAGGGGTAAATGAGTGAGTGATACAGGGTAAGGAGAGCTGGATGTGGAACATAGTACCTTATCTTAGATAGTATTCCTACGGTCTTCGAGACTTTCTTGGAAATTTGTTGCATATGTGTCTGAAATTTGAGGCCTCTGTCAAGGTGGATTAATAAGAATTTTCCCTCTGTGAGTTTTGTGACAAGTGATCCATTTATCATTATGTTAAGTGGAACATTTGTAGCTCTGTTCCCAAACTGATAACTAAAACGATAACTAAATAATAAGTAAATCTAACTACTATAACTGTTTGTATGGTCATTAAAAATATTTTTATATTTTATTTTCAAATATACAGTATATATCTCTTGGATAATGCACTTAATACTCGAAAATTTACATAATATGTACTCCCAAGAGTAAAGTACATACTACTGATCTTGGTACTGTTACTTAAATTCATTGTTATACCTGAGTTATAAGGTATATTATTGAGCTGATTTAAATTTAAGAGTAAATTGCTAAGGCAGCCAACCTAAGTTAATTCATTATGATTTTCATAATTATTATGTCACCAGATTTGGTCATCCCTTATGCTCAAGGAATTAAAGGGAAGTTTAATTAGGTACAACTACACACAAATACAATTATCATGCATAGTAAATTACCTAGGATAACCCTCCCCCAAAAAAAGCCAGGCAGTGACTTATTTATAGTGGGGTCCTTGGTTTATTTCCACTAGGGTCTTTGGAAGGTGCCTTGATGCAAGTCAGGGGATCTTAATTCAAGAACCTCCTTTTTCTTGGATTGAACCTCATTGTCTCCCATTCCCGTTGCATTTACTCTCTATTAAAAATAAAGTTCAATTAAAGGGGTGAATACTGAATAGTTCTTCACTTTTGTTAACAGAAAATATATATCAGAACGCTGAAAGTCAATTTTTATGCAGGCCTAATACATAATTTTGAGTTTTTACATTTTTTTATATTATTTTGTGTAAAATTTAACATGAGATAACCTAATAAGGTCAGTGTTTTATTTGTATTGGCCTTTATTATCATGGAAGTTAAACCCAGAGGGGTCATGCAGCGCCTTGGATCAAGAGCTACTCGCCGGCATCAAGGCACTTCTTTTGACTGTAATTTTGATAATACACTTAAGTTCTTCAACTTGTCAGTATAAAGGTATATGATAGTGTCTAAATTCATCCACCAGCATTAAACTCATCGACAAATTATATTTCCTAATATAAATATGTAGTACTAAATTTTATAATAAAGTTCTATGTTAAATTAACTATGAAGCAAAAACAGGCTTTTATTATTTATGGTAAACTACATCTATGAAAAGCTAGTTTTATTCATCACACAAGAGTAATATTAAGTTATAAATGAAATCATTGAAGTTATTTTAAATATTGTGCATCATCAGTTTGAGTGACGTATATATTTTACGCATATCATGTAGATCATCTGCGTATATCTCATGAAAACTTGCAGCATTACCTTTATCACTCATCTTATACATTTCCTCTCACATGAGCCTCTATAGAGACATGTTCATGCAACCTCACGAAGGTATTTTGATCCTCTTCCAGCTTATACAACTCTCAAATGATTCAAATATCTTACAGCACCTTACCTCTTATAAATATAAGCTCACAAACACCAGCTTGAGCAAGATGGCGTCAGCACAGATGGCAGCACTAGGCAGCTACCCATTCCCGGGGCCAGGCCACCCATCCCCCGGAGAGGAATAATAACCCCCCGGGAAGGCAGCCCAGGCCCCCAGGAAGGAACACCTCCCACTCCCACCCCGGAAAGGTAACCACCAAGAGGCAAGAATCCCCACCGCCCTCCCAGGAGGAACCACCACCCAGGAAGGAAGCCCAGATGACCAACCAACACCCGCCCTTCATACTATCTTATTACATGTCAGACATACATAGATTTACAGGTTGGAGCTGCACAATGTTTATTAACACTAATTCACTTGTATGTATGTATATATGTATGTATGTATGTATGTATATATGTATGTATATATGTATGTATGTATATATGTATGTATGTATATATGTATGTATATATGTATGTATGTATATATGTATGTATATATGTATGTACTCACCTAATTGTGGTTGCAGGGGTCGAGACTCAGCTCCTGGCCACGCCTCTTCGCTGTCCGCTACTGGGTCTCTGCTCTCCCTGCTTCATGAGCTTTATCATACCTCTTTTATATGTGCGGGTTGTGTGTGTATCATACCTTGTCTTAAAACTATGTATGGTTCCTGCCTCCACTATATCTTTCTCTAGACTATTCCACTTCCTGACTACTCTGTGGCTGAAGAAATGCTTCCTAACATCCCTTTGACTCATCTGAGTCTTCAGCTTCCAGTTGTGTCCCCTTGTTTCTGTGTTCCCTTTCTGGAACATCCTGTCACTGTCTACCTTGTCAATTCCCCGCAGTATTTTGTATGTCGTTATCATGTCTCCTCTGACCCTTCTTTCCTCCAGTGTTGTTAGTCCTATTTCCCTCAACCTTTCTTCATAAGACAGACCCCTGAGTTGTGGAACTAACCTTGTCGCAAACCTTTGCACTTTCTCTAGTTTCCTTACGTGCTTGACCAGGTGTGGGTTCCAGACTGGTGCTGCATATTCTAGTATGGGCCTGACGTACACGGTATACAGTGTCTTGAACGATTCCTTGTTAAGGTAACGGAACGCTAATCTAAGGTTTGCCAGACGCCCATATGCTGCCGCAGTTATCTGGTTGATGTGTGCCTCCGGAGACGTGCTAGGCGTTATACTCACTCCAAGGTCTTTCTTCTTTGCCGAGGTTTGTAGCCTTTGTCCGCCTAGCTTGTACTCTGTCAGCGGTCTTCTTTGCCCTTCTCCGATCCTCATGACTTTGCATTTGGAGGGATTGAATTCGAGAAGCCAACTGCTAGACCAGATGTCGAGCTTGTCCAGGTCTGTTTGCAGCCCTGCCTGGTCCTCTTCCGATGTGATTCTCCTCATTATTTTCACATCATCCGCGAATAGACACTTCTGAGTCTATCCCGTCCGTCATGTCATTTACATATACCAGGAATAACACTGGTCCTAGGACTGACCCCTGCGGTACACCGCTCGTCACAGGCGCCCACTGTTTGTGTGAGTGTGTGTGTGTGTGTGTGTACTCACCTAATTGTACTCACCTAATTGTGGTTGCAGGGGTCGAGACTCAGCTCCTGGCCCCGCCTCTTCGCTGTCCGCTACTGGGTCTTTGCTCTCCCTGCTCCATGAGCTCTATCATACCTCGTCTTAAAACTATGTATGGTTCCTGCCTCCACTATATCTTTCTCTAGACTATTCCACTTCCTGACTACTCTGTGGCTGAATAAATGCTTCCTAACATCCCTTTGACTCATCTGAGTCTTCAGCTTCCAGTTGTGTCCCCTTGTTTCTGTGTTCCCTCTCTGGAACATCCTGTCCCTGTCTACCTTGTCGATTCCCCGCAGTATTTTGTATGTCGTTATCATGTCTCCTCTGACCCTTCTTTCCTCCAGTGTTGTTAGTCCTATTTCCCTCAACCTTTCTTCATAGGACAGACCCCTGAGTTGTGGAACTAGCCTTGTCGCAAACCTTTGCACTTTCTCTAGTTTCTTTACGTGCTTGACCAGGTGTGGGTTCCAGACTGGTGCTGCATATTCTAGTATGGGCCTGACGTACACGGTGTACAGTGTCTTAAACGATTCCTTGTTTAGGTAACGGAACGCTAATCTTAGGTTTGCCAGTCGCCCATATGCTGCCGCAGTTATCTGGTTGATGTGTGCCTCCGGAGACGTACTTGGCGTTATACTCACCCCAAGGTCTTTCTCCTTTGCCGAGGTTTGTAGCCCTTGTCCACCTAGCCTGTACTCTGTCAGCGGTCTTCTTTGTCCTTCTCCGATCTTCATGACTTTGCATTTGGTGGGATTGAATTCGAGAAGCCAGTTGCTAGACCAGATGTCAAGCTTGTCCAGGTCTGTTTGAAGTCCTGCTTGGTCCTCTTCCGATGTGATTCTCCTCATTAATTTCACATCATCTGCGAACAGAGACACTTCTGAGTCTATCCCATCCGTCATGTCGTTTACATATACCAAGAATAACACTGGTCCTAGGACTGACCCCTGCGGTACGCCGCTCGTCACAGGCGCCCACTGTGATACCTCATCACGCACCATGACCCGTTGTTGCCTCCCCGTGAGGTATTCCCTGATCCATTCCAATGCCCTTCCTGTTATACATGCTTGTTCTTCCAACTTCTTTACTAATCTCATGTGAGGAACTGTGTCGAAGGCCTTCCTGCAGTCCAGGAAAATGCAATCAACCCACCCTTCTCTCTCTTGCCTTACCTCTGTTACTTTATCATAGAACTCTAGGAGGTTTGTTACACAGGATTTGCGTTCCCGGAATCCGTGCTGTCTGGTGTTTATTATCCTGTTCAGCTCGAGGTGCTCCACCATTCTTTTCCTGATGATTTTCTCCAGGACTTTGCACACTATACATGTAAGTGACACCGGTCTATAGTTTAGTGCCTCTTTTCTGTCTCCTTTTTTAAAGATGGGGACTACATTGGCCTTCTTCCATACCTCAGGTATCTGCCCATTTTCAAGGGATGTGTTGAATATTATGGTAAGTGGCACACTCAGTACCTCAGCTCCTTCCCGAAGAACCCACGGGGAGATATTGTCCGGACCCATCGCCTTTGAGGTATCAAGGTCACTGAGTAACTGCTTCACCTCCTCCTCAGTTGTGTGTATGCCCTCTAGCACTTGATGCATCCCTGTGTGTGTGTGTGACCTAATTAATGTTTGCATAAAAAACCCATTGCGATTGTCACCAGGTATAAACATGCAAATAGTTCATTACCTTTGTAACTTGTTCAGTTATCAAAACTTTGCGGTCCAGTCCCTGGACCCATTATGTACCTCTGTAATCCTTAAATTAACTCTCTCTCTCTCTCTCTCTCTCTCTCTCTCTCTCTCTCTCTCTCTCTCTCTCTCTCTCTCTCTCTCTCTCTCTCTCTCTCTCTCTCCTCTCTATCTCTCTATTACATTACCATAGTGCAGTATCTGCTACGTTTATTGTACATACTGTAAATAGGTGTATATAATTTTGATGGTGGGAATATTTGGGTACTGAAAACAACTTCTGGTATATGTTTGTGTTCATAACTTTATTGGATTACTTTCTTGATCACTCGCTTGCTGGTATGTATTATATCTTTGCTGTCAGGTACCATTTAGTAGTGTCTGTGTTCCTAATACCTTCCCTATTACCTAAATAAACCAATAGCTTTCCTATACTAGGCAAGTATTTTGTCTTTTATACTCCCAGTATAATTTCCTCCAGCAGGCAGTGAGGCTGTTGCCATTACTCGACATGATACTATTTAACCTGCAAAATATTATTATACATCCCGGCCTCTGGAAAATACAGTCTGTGTCTAGCTCTCCTTTCCCTGTTACAGGATGCCACTGTGTCCCGTGGCTCGGTTGGCAACGCTCTCACCTCACACACTGGGTGTCCGTGATTCAGTCCCCGGTACGGGTGGATACACTGGGCATGTTTCATTACACCTGCTGTCCCTGTTCACTTAGCAGCAAGTAGGAACCTGGGTGTTAGTCGACTGGTGTGGGTCGCATCCTGGGGGGACAAGATTAAAGGACCCCAGTGGAAATATGACAGACAGTCCTCGATGTCGCACTGACTTTATTGGGTTATCCTGGGTAGCTAACCCTAGGGGTTAAAAATCCGAACAAATCTTATCTTATACCTAATTCATTGGTATGTTTAGTGACAAATTTACCAGAAGGTGATTTAGATTTTTTTTTCTGGGGGTTGTAGTTTCTGCCCTTTTTTTTTCGCCGGTTCTGGATTCTGTCTTCTTCCTTCTTTGCTGATTCTCATAAATTGTCATCTGGTGTATTAAAAGTCCAATATCCAGATCGTCTTGCAGCCTTTTTTTTGTATTCTCTGTTGAATGTCGTCTTAGTCTAGGACACCCAACACTCTCGTTCCTGATTAATCTGTCGTGTGTGTGTGTGTGTACTCATCTATATGTACTCACCTATATATGGTTGCAGGGGTCGAGTCACAGCTCGTGGCCCCGCCCCTTTGCTGATCGCTACTAGGTCCACTCTCTTCCGGTTAAAATAGCCTTGTCGTACCTCTTCTTAAAACTATGTATGGATTCTGCCTCTACCACTTCACTCTCCAGATAGTTCCACTTGCTGACAACTCTGTATATGTACCACAACAATATATCTGCCACATCTGCTAGGAAAAGGATTGTATGGATAATGAGAACCTTCAAAACTAGGGATGTCAAGCCCATGGTGATTCCCTTCAAATCGCTTGTTCTCTCTAGGCTGGAATATTGCTGTACACTAACGGCCCTTTTTCAAGGCAGGCGAAATTGTGGACCTGGAGAATATACAGAGAACTTTCAGGGCACGTATAAGCGCGATAAAGAACCTAAATTACTGGGAAGTCCCTTACTGAAGTCCCTTAATTTGTACTCTCTGGAACGCAGGTGAGAAAGATACATGAAAAATCCTAGAGGGACTAGTCCCTAATCTGCACACGAAAATCCTGGACTCCCTCTGACTCACCTAAGTTGTCAACTTCCAGTCTACCTGGAGTCTACCTGGAGAGAATTCCAGGGGTCAAAGCCCCCGCGGCCCGGTCTGTGACCAGGCCTCCTGTTGGACCAGAGCCTGATCAACCAGGCTGTTACTGCTGGCCGCACGCAGTCCAACGTACGAACCACAGCCCGGCTGATCAGGTACCGACTTGAGGTGCCTGTCCAGTGCCTGCTTGAAGACACTTGTGACATTTTGTTCCTATTTCCCATCTCTGAAACATTTTGTCCCTGTTCACTTTATCCTCCAGTGTCACTAGGTTGAGTGAGTGTGTGCGTGCGCGCATGAGTACATGCATGTATGTGCGTGCGCGCATGAGTACATGCATGTATGTGCGTGCGTGTACGCATGCTTACTCGCGCTGGTTGAGTGAGGAAGGTGAGTCAGGGAAGCCACACAATAGAGTATCCGGGGTAACTGAGACCTTGTCTCACCATTTTGGTTTTATAGTTAAGAAAATTAAATACACCAGCAGTGTGTTGTTACCCTATTCTATATGTAAATATATACCTTAGGGAACAGAAGGTGTTTCCCTGTTATATTCCATCACACATGATGGGTCACGCCAGGCCTAGTGTCTAATCGACATGTGCCTAGGACAAAATGGTAACTAACGTACACAATGTTGACATGTGTCAGCCTGAGCTGGAAGACTTGGGTAGGGAAACGAGGATAAGATCAAGTATTCTATTAAAGGCTCAACAGCTCTGGCAGCTTCAAATGTTTCCTCCTAGATCTGGAGGAGTTACTATCACTTGGAAAGTGCCATCTCTCAAGATAACCTGGCCTATACACAGGAGTAAATGGATTTTTATGAAAATATATCTATATTCCCGGAGTAGTAGCAAAGAAATTATATACAGGAAACAGAAGGAAGAGAGGAAGGAAGTGGGGAAGAGAGCTTTGAATGATATATATTTATTTACCTTGTGTCACCACCACACATGGGTTCTCTCTCTCACACATACACAGGCAGGATCCATACATAGCTTTAAGGAGAGGTATGATAAAGCTCATGGATCGGGTAGAGTGACCGAGTAGCGGCTAGTGAAGAGGCGGGGCCGGGAGCTGTGACGCGACCCCTGCAACCACAACTAGGTGAGTACAACTAGGTGAGTACACACACACACACACTATACCCGCACCCTACACCCACATACACATTACCATTCTTTGTTCTTAAAATTAACTCCTCTGCGTCAACACAATAAACATAGACATTAAGAGACGCACTAAACGGTTAAGTTATCTGTCCGTTGACACTGTAAAATACTGAGCCACATATGTTGGAGTACATCCCTAGAGGTCACTGTACACCCTCAGACGTGTACATAAGCAATCACTAATGTATGCCTACATCATCTGTGTCGTCAGTAGTAGTGTATAAATTACTCAGGCATCAAGCTTTCTTCAATTAAGTTTATTATGCACGATCTTATTTCAGCCATAAGAGTGTATATGGTCAGAGCACCTTCTTGATGCTAACGAAAGAACCTTGATCCCACACAACCTTCCATCCATTTTATATGATGAATCAGTCATTAACCTGGAGTTTACCTGGAGAGAGTTCCGGGGGTCAGCGCCCCCGCGGCCTGCTCTGACCAAGCCTCATGGTGGATCAGGGCCTGATCAACCAGGCTGTTACTGCTGGCCGCACGCAGTCCAACGTACGAACCACAGCCTGGCTGGTCAGGTACCGACAATCGACTTTAGGTGCCTGTCCAGTGCTTACTTCAAGACAGCCAGGGGTCTATTGGCAATCCCCCTTATGTATGCTGGGAGGCAGTTGAACAGTCTTGGGCCCCTGACACTTATTGTGTTGTCTCTCAACGTGCTAGTGGCACCCCTGCTTTTCATTGGGGGGATGTTGCATCGTCTGCCGAGTCTTTTGCTTTCGTAGGGAGTGACACTCGTGTGCAAGTTTGGTACTAATCCCTCTAGGATTTTCCAAGTGTATATAATAACGTATCTCTCCCGCCTGCGTTCTAGGGAGTACAGGTTTAGGAACTTTAGGAACTTTTGAGGGGGTTTATCGCAGTTATGCGTGCCGTGAAGGTTCTCGGCACATTTTCTAGGTCAGTAATTTCACCTGCCTTGAAAGGTGCAGTTAGTGTGCAGCAATATTCCAGCCTAGATAGAACAAGCGACCTGAAAAGTGTCATCATGGGCTTGGTATCCCTGGTTTTGAAGGTTCTCATTATCCATCCTGCCATTTTTCTAGCAGATGCGATTGCTACAGTGTTATGGTCCTTGAAGTTGAGATCCTCTGACATGATCACTCCCAGGTCTTTGACATTAGTTTTTCGCTCTATTGTGTGGTTGGAATTTGTTTTATTCTCCGATGAAATTTTAATTTCCTCACGTTTTCCATATCGGAGTAATTGAAATTTCTCATCATTGAACTTCATGTTGTTTTCTGCAGCCCATTTAAAGATTTGGATGATGTCTGCTTGGAGTCTTGCAGTGTCTTCAATGGTGGACACTGTCATGCAGATTCGGGTGTCATCTGCAAAGGAAGACACGGCACTGTGGCTTATATCCCTGTCTATGTCCGATATGAGGATGAGGAACAAGATGGGAGCGAGCACTGTGCCTTGTGGAACAGAGCTTTTCACCGTAGCCCCTTCAGACTTTACTCTGTTGACTATTACTCTTCGTGTTCTATTTGTTAGGAAATTTTAGATCCATCTACCAACTTTTCCAGTTATTCTTTTATCACGCATTTTGTGTGCTATTACACCATGGTCAAAGGCTTTTGCAATGTCTGTGTATATAACATCTGCATTCTGTTGTCTTCTAGTGCATCCAGGACCTTGTCGTTCAATTTTTTTTTATTTTAATCAGGAGAAAGTGCAAGACCAGTAGGGGTTATACAGCACCTGCAGAAAGCGAGGTATTCCGATTCGATCCAAGGAAGGGAAAGTTAAGTCCAGTTTCTTGGATCAAGAGCTCCTTAACTGCATCAAGGCGAAATAATATAAAATAATACTATACTATTTTCAGACTAATAGTGGCAGAATAGTTCCTACACGCACCATTAACAACAACAACAACCTTCTTCTAAGTAGAATACGCCAGTGTTAAAATTCTGAAATAGATCAGAGGAGGCTTTCTAAAATTATCTCACAGAAACCAATTTCAGGAATTGTCTATATAAAATTGAGCAGAGGAGACCTGCACTTGTCAACTGTTGCACGACCCTTCACCTAGTAACAGTTGAAGGCGATCGAATAAGGCGTTCTGAAGTTATATCCACAAGTCTTGCAGGAAGTTAATGGAAGACTAATGTTCCGGCTGTGGCATCAACTTGTACAGTTTAAAACACTATAAAAACATGAATTTTCAAAATTTTGTAGATTTTTTTATCAAATAGTTTTTCTTAGAGGATTTTAGAGAAATTTCATTAAAACAGAACTGCAAAAAAAAAAAACGTTTTAAAAATTTCTTAATTTTCTATTTTTTTTCAGTTGTTTTAATGAAATTTCTCTAAAATCCTCTAAGAAAAACTATTTGATTAAAAAAATCAACAAAATTGATATATTAGCATTTACTAAGCACAAATTAACACAAAAACAGCATGTGAGATAGAGCAACACTTGACGCCTAGCAGACGAGGCGGTCACTTGTTATTACATCTAAACCAGATTTATAAAATACCAATTTAATATTTACATAGTTCAAAGTGAAAGTCAAACTTGCCTCTAATAATGCCCATCAACGCTGAAAGTTTGAAGCCCATCAAAAAAGGCATTCCTAGTATTTCCTCTGAATCCAACGATTCCAAGTTTTTTAACAATTTCATTAAAATTTCAAATTTGCAGCTAAACAGTTTAGATTCAGAGTATAATGGTTATCAACGTTAATATTTCCAAGCCGATAAACGAGGTATTCTTTAACTATTGAAAGGTAGACTTCTGCGATAGTTAATACAATTGGCAAATCGTGACTTGCAATGTCCCTTGACCCTCCTATACACCGCCCATCGCCAGTGTGAAACTGCTGTCAGCTATGAGTATAGTTGATGGTCTTGATGACGTAAATGATGGTGAAGGCAGATTTGAAACATACCTTAGCAAACACTCTCGGAAAAAGGAACGAGGCTTCCAGAGAAAGCTTGCTGCAAGCAATACAGGGGGTGCACACCCTCCCAAAGCTGTCAGGTTGATTTCCCTAACAACACTGATCAAGAGAGTAAGTGTAATTGGTTTTATGAAGCTAGTGTAGACAACCCAGAGAAAACTATCAAGTTTCTCCATGATGAGGATAACTACGTATTTGTGCCTAATGATTCAACATTTATAGACAAAGTTCTCGCTAAAGAATATGCCAATATCAAACTCCGAGCTGCCCCACCTAGGGCACCTAAAGTGCTCATTGTCATATACAACGTCAACAAGCACTTGAATCCTAAATATCTGGTGTCAGAGCAAGTTGCAAGCCCTCGTCGACTTCCCAACGATCTGATATTAGCTGAGTGGACTGGCCAGGGGACTGCCACGCTATATTCACTCCCGTGCTGCCCTCAACAGGCGCTATAACATTGCATTGTACAGACCTCCTCAACGTCGATGTTATAAATGTCAACGTTGGGGCCACGTTGCCAGGAAATGCCCAGCTAAGTCACACTGGTGTGCAGTGTGTGGCAATGCTCATTCTTCTGAACGGTGTTATGATTTGACCAAACAGCACCAGACTGTTGCTAAGCGATGTATCAATTGTAAGACTTCAGGAGTCACAGTAGCTCATGCTGACTGCAGTGTGAGGGCTGCCCACATCGCAGCCAACCGCACCTCACCCTGCACCTCCCATTATGACCTCCCAGGCCCACCAGATACCTGGAGTCTGAATACTGGCTCATGCCTGCCCTCAGACAATGAGGTTGAGCACTTCACCTGGGAAGCACATCAACAGAGCTCCATCACGTCTGCTGTCAATGCCAGTCTAGCTGAGTCAGCTGACAGTCAGCCACCAAGCTCAGCTGACCGGGGCTTCACGTCTCCAGATGTTCCTAGTCTTGCTCGTGTGGTATACAACCTGAAGTCCCACATAGGACTACTGGAGAGAGAGAGCAATTTCTCCTGAAGCAACAACTTGAGCAGCACAAAGAAAGATGTGTAGAGCATACCAATAGCAAGATTGTCACAAATTCTGAAAGCGAGTGTAAGGCTGATGAACAAGGTGGTGGTGGTGTCCTTAATTTTTTTTTTTTATATTTTATTGAAACAGGGTACAATGCACATAGCAAAATAATACATATCCAAGAACATCAAATTATCCAATAGGACACACACGTACTACAATCTCCCACACTATTTGATCATAAATATCAGAACATAAGAAGCACACATTAGATAATATTAAACACAAATATATATAAACATTTCCTACCGCGATAAGACTATCGCACGTTCACACGTTCACAAACAACACAATGACAAACATTGACAAAACGCCACAAATCACCGGCGTTCATGTATAAAGAATTCAATGTTCAACATACACAACCTATCAATACATATCCAAGACCCTCTCAATACATATCCAAGACCCTCTCAATACACACCCAAGAACATTAACCACTAATACATATATAAACAATCGTTTTCCACATCATGTGGATTGCAATGTAACATTAGACACACCTTTATTCAAATGCCGTAAAACATATCTAACGATTAACACGTCCCATGACACACACCTGATCCCTACCCCCGGTGCATGCCGAACTATAAGAACCCCCATGACCCTTCTCCAGATCTTTCAGATGGTAGCCCCATCATGTAACTGAACAGAGCCTTCACACACTGTAAATACACACCCACACACGACAGTTGACACCCCTATTACACACATTATCCTTGAATTGTACCACCTCTGTTCTCACCTCTGTTCTCACCTCTATCCGCCTCACACTCACCCCCCCTTTGTAAACGGAAAACCAGCCCGTCTCTACCCCTTACCTTTTCGCTCCCTTTAACCCCACACTGTGAGGTTCCTATAACCCTCCGGGAGATCCACCTCCCATTTCCCCCCCATAATCTCTTTAGTTCGGCATTTAGTCCTATAAAACCCCGCTATCATCATATTAATGCGCTCAGCAGCCCCCACCTGACGCATCGCCCATGAATAATAAATGAAATCAGTGACCAAATACACTACCACCCTTTGGATCCGCTTATCCATACCACTCACATCCAAACTCAAAGCCCTCAGCACCGAAATGACCCCCCCAACCCCAGCAATCCCAACACATGACTAAACCACTCCTGCACCGCCCCCAACCTATCGCAAAAATACACTACATGATAAGCAGTCGCTTCCTCCCCCATACACAACGCACAACCACTCCCTTCCACTAATCCCCTAGTATGCAACAACGCCCCAGATGGAAGTATGCCATGCAGAAACTTATAAACTACCTCCCGCACCCTCGGATCAATCCTAGCTTCCCTCAACAATCCCCACACTACACCCCAAGCATACATAGGGTATACACTCTCTACCACCGCCACCACCCTTCCCATTCCCACCCCATCCAACACCCTAAGCCTCACCTTTCCCGGGTCCTGAACCACTAACATAAATCGAATCATCCCCTCACAGTCCTTTAACTCCTTACCCTTCCACCATCGACCTATATCCTCATGAATCCTCCGCAGCCAGCCCTCTCCCTCCCTCTTTCCCTCATATAACACCTCTTCACATACACACTTTTTAACCGTCGATGCAGAAATAAGCCCCAGCCCCCTGGCGATGGGAGCGAGACCACCCCCTGCTTAACCACTCACAACCTGAACCCCATATAAATCGCATTATTCTTCCCAGGAACCTATGCACATCACAACCCACCAGTGGATATACTGACCCCACATGCCCAATTTACTATAGATCAATACATTTACCACTATCGCCCTCTGATGTAAAGTTAAATTCGCGCTCTCATACTCGACAATCGACTTAACACCCCATCCATCACCCTCTTGAATTCACCACCCTCGCCTCCTCACACACTCATGTATACTACACCAAATTTTCAACCTATCCACAAGTTTCCCCACTGCCACAACTCCCATCTCCACCCTCCTCCCCACCTCCATGTACAACGATTTCTCTTCATTTATTTTCATACCTGTGGCTTCTCCAAAAACCCCCACCACCCTCCCCACTGCCTCTAAATCCCGCCTATCCCTAACTAAAACCATGGTATCATCCACATATCCCACAATACCCATTCCCCTTACCCTATCGACCGTCACATTTCCCTCAAGACATCTCCTTATCTCCCTATAGAGGGGATCCTGAACACAGGCAAACAACAACTGCGATATAGGACACCCCTGCCTCAATCCCCTTGCCATTTCAATATGTCTCCCTAAAAACCATTCACCTGCACGCACTGCGCGCTCCCTCATATACGACTGTGCCCATCCCACCACTTCAGCCCCGAACCCCTGCCATCTCATGAATCTCCACAATGCCTCACGGTGAACACTATCATATGCGGCCCTCCAATCTAATGCTAAAACCCCAGCCTCCTCTTCCATCCGATTCCAGTCAATGAAATCCCTGATACGCCCGTGTCCCTCATACATTGATCTGCCTGGAATCCCATACTGTCCCTCATCTATCACCCTGCCAACCACACTCTTCAGACGATTCCCCAATATTTTCGCGTAGATCTTATAATCACAGCACATTAGGGTAAGCACTCTATAATCGGTAATGTACACACACGGTGTTGCCGGCACCAGCACCGCTACACCTGTCCGCTGTATGTCCCCTAATACCCTTCTATGCTTCATTTCATTAAACAAAACTACCAAAAACCCCTTCAACACTTCCCAATTTTCCACATAAAACTCACAAGGTAAACCATCTAAACCTGGGGACTTGCCTATGCACATGCCCATTACTGCCCTCCATACTTCCTCCTCTGTTATCAACCCTTCCAACTCTCCCCTATCATCATCGTCCAACTCACACGCACCCCCTCCCATCACATGTAACGCCTCCTCGTCAATATCCCCCTCCCATCGACTCACCAAAACGCATCTATATATCCACTCATTCCCTCTGTCGTCTGCAACATCTGACCCTCCCTATAACCACCCAGGTCCTTCCCCACCACAACATTCATTGTGCTCATAGCCTCTCTCTTGCATCGCTGCTCACGCAAAACACAGGCAGATGGCCTATCTCCCCACATCACCCTCTCCAATCCCCCAGCCACCCTCGCTCCATCAAAATGCATATTTTGGATGTCCCTGATCTGCTCCTTCAAACCCTCAATTATTTGTACTGGATAGGTCTCCCTAACCCCTACATAACTCCCTTAATTGCCCTTCCAAATACCTCTGCAACCCATACGATAACCTGCCTTTCTCCCTCCCACACCCAACATAAAACTCCTTAATGCATACCTTAGCCACTGTATCCACCAAGAAATCACATCTCGCCTCTCCCCCATCCCCACAAATTTTCCCACAACTCTGCAAAACCCTCTTCTCCCCCATTTAAGCAAACCCACATTCAACTTCCAATACCCCCATATCTCCTAGGCAATCCATCCCACGCCAAATTCACTAATACCCCACGATGATCCGAGAATGCCATGTCCACAGTTTCAAATCTCTGCACCTCAACCGCTGATTCGCATATATTCTATCCAATCTGCAGCATATCCTTTCCTACAAAAGTATATTCACCTCCACCCCCTTTACATCTCGCAACCCCACTCCATAGAGCAGGTCCCCAATGATCCTACCACATGCCCCGCTCCCCGTGGCTCCACATCCCGCTGACTAGTCACACAATTCCAGTCCCCACCTACAATCAACACTACCGGCATGACCGCAGGTGATACACTAGCTCATCCCTCACAAACCTACTTTTAACTCCCCATCACCCTCTGCTGGCCCATATACACTCATAAAACCTACGCGTTCCCTACCCCATAAGCCCTCAACTCGAACAATCCTACCATCCCCGCTCACTTCCCAATGGCTCACAACAAACGGGCTGGTTTCCCGAATCAAAACAGCTGCTCCTCCTTTCAACCTACATGTATACCCAACATACACGACATACCCTGCTATGACCAACTCAATACCCATCTTATAATTGTGCTCCTGCACACAAGTCACATCCACCTGATAGCGTCCCAAAACCCCTAACCAATCTCTCTTCCTCACATTACACAAACCATTAACATTGACCGTTAGACACCGGAATAAGACAAAGGTGGCTTTCCCTTGGATACTCTGCCCCCTTTATGACACATTTTTGAATCCTCACTTGGAATGCCCCCGGCATTCCTCCAGCCTTTGTCCTTTAGGCCCCACACCACCCTCATGTACCACAGCTGCCCAGCTTTTGCCAGGCCTTTGCGCTGGTGTTAGCACATCCTCTGGATCCGACATTACAGCTGCTCGTTTCCTCGACCCTAGGTCCACCTGCATGTCAGCCACATGCCTCCTCCGCATGAACATCCACTTCCACAACTCCTGTCTGTATGAACTCTCCGCCATTGCCCCCCACTCGCCTGAACGCACTCCACAGACTGCAGTCTCTTGACTCAGACCCAAGGCCCTGTCCACGCCCTCCTCCTCATACTGATGATGTCCTCCACCAAGGATCGTGTGGATTCCCGCCATCACCTTCCACCCCCTCAGCGACGTCGTCACCGCCACAGCGGATCTCCCACTCATAGGCGAATTGTCAGGAAGGGTGGCACAGGCCGACACTTGCAAGTCGTCCTGCCCTCCCACCTCCGCGCTCGGCGCTCCTATTGCCTCCTCAGGACTACAGTCATCCTGTTGCGTAGTCCACTGCTGCCTCTATGCTGGTAAGGAGCACCTCTGGCCTCCTGCCTCCTGTCACACAAGGCCGCCATGTGTCCATATCCCCCACATAGGCGACACGTCCGTTGTTGGCCCGCATATGTCACAAAAACTTGCGTGCGAAATTCCTCTAATATTACATAAGACGGGATGGGGTACTTAAGAGACATCTTCAAAACATAAGACCCATCCGGCCCCCTCATATGGGCCCCGGCCAACGTCCTTGTGTTGCGCATGAATGGTCCCGTATTTATCAAACACTGATGTCATGTCCATTGAATCTGCCTCAAAAGGCACATTGCGAACCTTTATCCATGTGTACCTTCTGGAGACTCACGAAGTTGCACAGTAACACCTGGGTTTATGTACATGCTGCGTTCCTGGTACTTTTCCACGATTGTCTCGTAAACACTGGTAGCACCAAACTTCACAAAAATTCTCTTAATTCCATTCATGGCCACCCCAGACAACATGTCGTTCTCTATACCATAAGTTCTCCTTAATATGTCAGGCAGAAGCACGGCCATATTCTCTGCAGTCACTGCCCCATGGATCAAGTCCACACAAACCGTGTTGACCCTCTTCCTACCACCCAGCGCCATTTGCAAATCCAAGCTTTTGCCAAACGCCACCAGGGAAGACCGCACACGTCCGCTCACCAGCAAGGCTGAGCGACGAAATGCTCCATTCCGAATCTCCGAAAAATCTGTGGCACCTAAAGTCGGTACCTGACCAGCCGGGCTGTGGTTCGTACGTTGAAATAACAGCAGTAACAGCCTGGTTGATCAGGCCCTGATCCACCATGAGGCCTGGTCACAGACCGGGCCGCGGGGGCGTTGACCCCCGGAATTCTCTCCAGGTAAACTCCAGGTAGAGTAATCTTAGGCGCCTTTTTACATGGAATGACCAGAGATCCTGGTGGTGGTGGGGTGAGAGTGGCAGGTGATTCCCTCGCTTGCTAATATAAGATATTGTTGGTGGTGCTGAAAAGAGGTAAGTGACTTACTATCTTGGTGGTCCTTCAGGTCACCACTGGTTGTGCTGGACCTCGGAGGGGCGGTAGCAGGAGCCACCTGGTCACCATACAGCAGCAGCGTGTTCGTGGCGGTAACGGACGAAGGTCGTGTACACGTGTATGACCTCTTCCTGAGACGGTGTCGTGCGATGTGTGTACAAAGTCTAGTGCAGCGCAGGCGCATTGCGGCAACTTGTGTCGCCTTCAACCCCTTCCACCCCATCATCCTGGTGGGAGGCGAGAAGTGAGTAACCCCATCTATTTCATTCAATTACTTGATTCAGAGTCATTTTGCAATTTCAATTACTCTTCCAAATTTTCATTTGCTATTACATACTAGATCAGAAAAAAATAATTACAGTTACTTGATAATTTTATTATTTTTGTCAATTCAAATTTTACAAATGTTAAAATCATTGCTAATAATAAGCAAACATTTTTTACTTCACAAATATCGGTTCTATTTCATGAAGATCCGAGAAGTAGAATTCTCTACGATATACTGTGGCAACCGTCACATGCAATAGAATGCAGGAGTTTATTTTTAAAGGATATTGTAAGTCATTTCGGCTGAATTCACTAATTCCTCTGTCTTACCCTTGAAACATGTCAACATAGATGATTGCTGCATTACACTGCTGTTACGTCCAGTAGCTCTTTCAGTCATTTTCTCCTGTGCATCATCTTCGGTTTTAATTAAATACTCAGCATACTTCTTTTCATTACAACGTGTTGAGTTTGTGGTGAAGTTTGAAGCAACTTTCATCTTCTCTCAACACTCCTCCACCTTGCTACGATTGTTCTACTTTAGTCTACAATCTTAACCGAGTTAGTACTAATGTACTTCAGAAGGTCTTGTGATTATGACACACTATAATAATTTCTTTATTTCTACAAGTACATGTACAAGGTATACAGACCATAGCTGACATCAATGACGTACTACTATATAAAGAGCCACTTGTTATGCAGAGCATTTCCCGCAAATTACGTCAATTTGGTCCCAGGATGAGACCCACACCAGTCCACTAACACCCAGGTACCCATTTTACTGATTGGTGAACATGGACAACAGGTGTAAGGAAACACGCCCAATGTTTCTACCCTCGCTGGGAATCGAACCCGGACACTCACCGTGTGAAGCGAGAGATTTGCAACCAGGCCACGGGACCAGTAGCGTAGCTAGGGTTGGTGTCACCCGGGGCGGAATCTTTGGTGTCACCCCCATGAAACCCAAGGGCGGGGGGATGGGGGGGAGTAAACTCCAGTTACGTCACTACTGCGTCACCAATGAGAACGTTTAAAGACCATAAACTGAACAGGAGAATACGACAGACAGTCCTCGATGACGCACTGACTTTCTTGGGTTATCCTGGGTGGTTAACCCTCCGGGGTTAAAAATCCGAAGAAATCTTATCTTATCTTTTTCTCAACTTTATTAATGATAAAATAAATAATCACAGTAATATTGAGGAAACATATTTGTACTGTGTAATCATATAATAGGCTATATAGAACCGAAGGATTCTTCTCTTATGTTGGTGCAGCACTGTTTAGTGCATTACTGTCACCTTCAGAGGCTCTATGGTGGCGCCCCCTAAATGGTGTCACACCGACGTTTCCGTTCTTTTTACAGTCAGTACACTGTTGCTCCAACTGCCAATAAAGAGACTACGGTGTATACGGAGAAGCAAAGGTTTCTCACAAGCACAGTCCAAGTGACGGAATTAACAGACTACTTTGTAAATGTGTGACACTAGAATAATATCCTATTGCATTTCTAGCTTCCCCATTCATCCTTACACAATTAATAATCAGGAATCATATAACAGTAGTGAGAGCTATAATATAAAACAAATACAGCAAGTGATAATATTATTGATGTAGCAACCACATTTACATTATCATCTTTTGTCTTTCACTGTCCTGCTTTGGTCTTTGTTATCTTAAAACTGCACAGAATATCATGAAAATAAATTCACAGTCAACTGCACTAAAAATAATTATTTTGAGGAAAACAGCTGACCAGAAGAAGCAGTCTTTATTTACTGAACGGAATCCAATAAAAATTTATGCCTCCTCAGCCTAAACCCATGAAACGTTCCATCCATTTTATACGAGGCATCAACCAATGAACATTGATGTGGTTTAGTATTGTTATATTGTAAACACAGGAAAGCTCTAAACCCATAGTGGTCATTTCGCCCCTGTGGAATGGGAGGTATTCAAATTCGATGAAAGGTAAGCTAAGTTCAGTTACTTGGATCAAGAACCCCTTACCAGGATCAAGGTAAAATAATACAGTGTACGTACCACTTCGGGATTAAAAGAGCCAAACAAAACTTGGAATTGTCCCAAGTATCATTGTACACAGGACACCAACACCTGCATATATTCTTGTATCATTATACACAGTACACCAACACCTAGTAAGCTCATTCAGGTATACACAAATAGAGTTGGAATACGCAAATACAGTTGGAGAGGTGCGAGCGAAGCTCAGACCTCTCCAACACTATTGTCCTCAAAGATTTGTTAAGTTATACCATGAATTAAGGCAAGATCCTGGACTTCACCTTACGAAACAGACAAAGCAAATGCGATAGTAATTATGGACAAGGTAGATAGATTATGGTGGAAAAATGAACATGTTATTACAAGACGGAGGAACTTATGTGCCTCTTAAAGTCTCTTTTAGGGGATATCTAAAAAAAATAAGACAATTTCTTAGTGGTTTCCCTTTGTGGATACCTAATATAAATATCTCTGTCCCGTCCCGTCATTCCTGTGTATTGTTCCAGTCAGGGTATTGTGCCTGGTTTTGTTATTCCTTTTCCGTTCCATCATCCTGGTGGAGGAAGAAACGTAAGTATCCACCTATCATTCTGGTGTGGGAGAGAAATACCGCCATCATTTCTGTCGGGGAAGGAGTAATTGGTGGAGGAAAGAAGCACTGACCCTGTCTATCCTGGTTGGGGAAGGATGAGAGCTGAACTGAAGTTTGTACTCCTCGAACCAGTCCCATCTTCCCATGCACACTTCCTGAAGACTGGTTCATTTCCTACTTCTAATGTTGCAATGACTAGTATTCTTGCAACTCATCGACGTTATAAACCCTGGAATATAGTTGAGTTTAAATCCTTCACGATATATAAGGTATAGCGCATGCAAACATATGTTATAGTCGTTTGGAGGTACTAAACCCATAGGAATAAGATTTGATCCAAGGAAGGAGAGGGTAACTCCACTTCCTTGGATCAAGACTAATCCCCAGTGAATAAGCAATTTCCTTGAATGGATATATTATAAAGAAAAAACAATTGGTCAAGTGTTGGCCTAACATTAGTGAAAATGGCAGTATGACCCCAGTGCATTTATTTTGACACTTAATGTACACTCTCCCAACAGAGGTCACTTGGTAGCCATGAAGCTCTCACCCAACCTCAGGAAGCCCCACAAGGATGCCAAAGGTGCCGACGCCCAGCAGTTGCAGGAAATCGAGCTATGCAAGATGGAGCGACTCATCGCCACCGCTAACAAGGGTTGAAATAGACTGTAAAAGAAGGCTAGGAAACACTAGGGAAGGCTAGGAGACACTAGGGAAGGCTAGGAGACACTAGGGAAGGCTAGGAGACACTAGGGAAGGCTAGGAAACACTAGGGAAGGCTAGGAGACAAGTTCACAACTGAACATTTATGAACTGTGTCAAAATGTCAAACATGCTGAGGTAAAAAGAACAGATTATTTTTTTAGGATTAGCCACTCCGTGGTGTTACAACCCCCTAGGGTTTGGCTTCTTTCCACTGGGGGTCATTGGAGCCTCTTTCCAAGGATGTCACCCACAAAAGTCGACTTACTCCTAGGAACATGAAAAGGCTGTTACTTAGGCAGTGTTTTGCTAGATACAGAGTAGAAGACACACATGCCCATACATTATACCTTGCCCTTGATTCCGGCTCCGAGTTCAACAGGTCGAAAGTCATACGTTCTACCTCTGAGGTTTCTCGTATTTTCTCCCTGAACTTTTGAGCATGTGCGCATAAGTGCTGCTCCTGTACATGCATTTTGAATCGTTTATCTCAGAGTGTCATATGTGTCACAGGCCTAAACAACATTATTCACTACAGTGAGCAACGGGAGATGTTTTTAGTGAAAAAAAAATTTGCAAAAGGCGCATAAAGTGTATTTATCTGCTTGATATTAGCTCAAATAACTACAAAGGAAAGAACATAGTTTATAATATTAGGATTATGTCCAAAAGATTACGATACATGTACCCTCAAGATAAACACATTGTCCTCATTATTACTTGTACAGCCTACTTGTACAGCCTATTTGTACAGCCTACTTGTACAGCCTACTTGTTCAGCCTACTTGTTCAGCTCTACTAGTTTACCAGAAAAAAGTCGTTCATAATCTTTTTTCATGAGTTTCTTGGAGTTATAAATGTAACGTTATTACTGAAGGTATTAGACAAACAAATGCGCTGAACAAAGAAATGTATTTGCGCAGATGGTTTTGGACATTATCGCCCATGCGATCCGGTTTCGAACCAGACCTCCTGAATGGTGATCTGGTTAACTAAGCTGTTCGTGCTAGCAACCAGCATTCCTTCGAAGGCACAATGTGTGAGTGTATATTGTAACTCTGATATATCGTCTGTTAAGTCACGGTATATTGTAACTCTGATATATCGTCGTGTTAAGTCACGGTATATTGTAACTCTGATATATCGTCGTGTTAAGTCACGGTAAAGGAACTAGGCTTGAGTCATGAGTTAGAAACTACTGCTACAATCTCAGGAATAACGGTGGACACACGTCATTAACAACTGTGTCAACAATAACACCTCTAACAAACATTACACTAGTAACAACTCTATCTGAAGCACCTTTGAAACAATTACAATAACAACAGTATTTGGATAATTAACAGAAACAATTACAAAAACATTTGTATTAACTTGAAACAAACATTTGCAATAATTGTATCAACTGAAATAATCATAACTGCAACATCTATAATTGTGTTAATTTTAATTGCAATAATAATTGCAACACTTGCAATAAATGAAACAACAACAGTTAAGTCAACTACAACTGTATGAACTATAACAACTAATGTATTGCATAAAACTACAATTGCAACAACTGTAGTAATAACAACAATTACATAATTTTCAACAATAAATTAACAAATCGACAATAATTATACAACCTTTGCATAAAATTCAACAAAAGCTGTGTAAAATTCAGTAACAATTGAATAAAATTCTGCAGTAACCAATGAAATTTCAACAACAGTAAGACAAAAATCAGTAATAGTTGCACAAATTTCAACAATACTTATCTGTGCAACAACAACAATTGCATAAATTTTAACATATGTGTGTAAATTTCAACAACAATTGTATAAGCTTAAAATACAGGAATTACATCAACTTCGACAATAATAACTAACAAATGCAATTGCATCGCTTGCAAAAAGTATAACATATATACATGTGTCAATTGCAATAACATGCAACATCATTTATAAAAACTTCAAATGCATCAATCACATCAACAACTATTCCAACAATAACCAATGATGCATCAGCTGAAGCACCAATAATTATAAAAAACATAACAATTATAACAACCATAGCATTTATAACTGCTATAACAATTACAACAACGACAGTTTCACTAAGTTTCACTCAATTATTTTTGTAAGAAGAGTGATCAACATCCTGTGTAAACTATACTTGTAAGATAAAACAAGTTATTTCTTAAGCAAACGCTGTTTTCTTGACCAGACTGAAAACCAAAATGTATATTAATACCATAGCCACAGCAGAAATAATAATAATAATAATAATAATAATAATAATTTATAAGTAATAATTAATTCATTCTTCGTTTCTGTTTTGACTATGGTATTAATAATATACATATTGTTTTATTATTATTATTATATTTTTAAGAAGCATTAATTAAAGCACCAGAGGACAAGTCAGCATGTAATGGCACGAGAGAATGACACTATGGGATAGTGATGAAATTACACATTTATTTAGAAATTTAATGTTCATTTGAAAAATTCACTGCAATAATATAACAGACAATTGATTTGCTTTATATAAGCATTCCTACACGCTTTGGTATACAACCGACCAATAATACCTGGAGAGGGTTCCGGGGGTCAACGCCCCCGGAACACATTCTAGCAAGTTTTTCAACGTCCTAATAACAGCTTCAATTAATTGCTGCTCAACTGAACAATCCTGTTTCGCGATCCTGTGTTTGGTTATCGACTATAGATTCTCAATTGGGTTGAGGTCAGGAGAGTTTCCAGGCCAATTTAAAACGCTTAGCCCACTCTCGTCGATGAATTTCAGCATTTTTCTGGAAGTGTGGCATGGAGAAAAATCCTGCTGGAAAATGCCTTCTCCATCACGAAAGTCTCTATCAACAATGGGAAACAAATGACTTGCCAGATGGTCTTGTATTTGTCACTGTTCATCGTTCCCTGAACAAAAATAATCATCCAGGGACTTTAACAGTAAAACTACCCCAAAACATCTTAAGTGGGTGTTTTGGCCTTTGTTGAATGTGTTCATTACGAAGAGGTTCACCTTTGCTCCATTTCACTACCACTGATCTGTACCCATTACTTCAAAATGCGCCTCATCTGAATATATAACTTTTCTCCATTCATCTGTCGTCCATCCCTTATGATCGAGTGCCCAACGCAGCCGTTTTTTTCTTTATAACAGCAGTCAATAATTGTTCCTTGACTGGCTTTCTGGCAGTTCTGCCAACTTCAAGGAGCCTTCGTTGAACTTTTACGTCAGCTGAAGCCAAATCTCTATGTAGATCTATACTGGGTTTCTTGGGATCTTTCACACTATTTCTTATGATAACCTTGTCATTGCGAGGTGTTGTCTTGCGTTTCTTCCAGATCTTTCTCGACGCAGTGCTCCACAATCACCTGTACTCACCTAGTTGTACTCACCTAGTTGTGGTTGCAGGGGTCGAGTCATAGCTCCTGGCCCCGCCTCTTCACTGGCCGCTACTGGGTCTCTTTCCTTTCGCCATGAGCCTTATCATGCCTCTTCTTAAAGCTATGAATGGATCCTGCCTCCACTACATCGCTTCCCAAGCTATTCCACTTCCTGACCACTCTGTGACTGAAGAAATACTTCCTAACATCCCTGTGATTCATCTGAGTCTTCAACTTCCAGCTGTGCCCCCTTGTTGTTGTGTCCCATCTCTGGAACATTCTGTCTCTGTCCACCTTGTCAATTCCTCTCAGTATTTTATATGTCGTTATCATGTCCCCCCTTACTCTCCTGTCCTCCAATGTCGTCAGGTCGATTTCCCTTAACCTCTCCTCGTGGGACATACCCCTTAGCTCCGGGACTAGTCGTGTTGCAAACCTTTGCATTTTCTCTAGTTTTTTATGTGCTTGGCTTGGTGTGGGTTCCAAACTGGTGCTGCGTACTCCAGTATGGGCCTAACGTACACAGTGTACAGGGTTCTGAACGATTCCTTATTAAGATGTCGAAATGCTGTTCTTAGGTTTGTTAGGCGCCCGTATACTGCAGCAGTTATTTGGTTGATGTGCGCCTCAGGAGATGTGACTGGTGTTATACTCACCCCAAGATCTTTTTTTCTTGGGTGAGGTTTGTAGTCTCTGGCCCCCTAGACTGTACTCCGTCTGCGGTCTTCTTTGCCCTTCCCCTGTGTCGTAAGCTCTCTTCAGAATCCTACCAACAGTTGACTTTGCTAGGCACAAATTTTCGACGATCTGTTTGCTACTCAAATCAGCATGTTTTTTTAAGAGCTACAATACTTGTACGCTTCCTAGGTGTAACATCCATCACGAATTTCAGCAGTAATCATAAACTGAAGGGAAGAATTTGGCGAAAATACATTCACTCATGGAGCATGCTTGCAGGAACAGCCTTACAGAACAACAGCTGTTGTAGCACTGACAAGAGTCGCAGGGTAACACCACAGCTTTATGGTTGCAGGAAGTCGGTAGCAAACTCTTATGAAAAGAGCTCAAATTACACCAATTAAGCTGGAGTCTAAGATATATGTGATAATCACAAAATTTACTCCTGTCCCAATTAATTCGTACATTACTGAATGTTGACAAAACCTTTCTCTAGAAACATACTCTAAGTGGTCAGGCCACTTAACTTTTCTTACACATTCCCTCTCTCTCTCTCTTTCTCTCTCAACCTTTGCACTGTTTGCCATACTCCTTGCACTCAAATGCGTCCATGTATCTAAGGTTAACTCTCTAATTGTAACTGATTCTCAGTCATCCATAAATGCTCTCAACTCATCAAGTATAACTTGTAGCATGCTCGTGTCAGAAGCCAGGCACAGGTATGGTAGGATTGTGGATAGTAGAGTCAGAGTGCACATGCTGTGGATTCCATCTCACATTGGTCTTCAGATGCATGATAGAACTGATAAATTGGCTAAGTTTTATGCTTTCAAAGAGGGGATAGATTACAATCTTGGCTTGTCAGTTAGCAGTTTGAGAACAATAATACGAAAAGAACTTCAACTGAATTTTATTCACTTAAGACTCAAGGAGATTGACACCAGTCAGTCCATCTATCATCACTCTATCATGCAAGAGGAGCCACATGTCTATGGTGCATCCAACAAAATAAGCAGACTCTTGAATGTCACCACCGCCCGCCTCCGGCTGGGTTATAAGTATCTTTGGCAGGTTAAATCACCACCACCAGATGTAGACCAAACAAGATGTAAACTTTGTCAGTTGGATTATTGTCACACCCTGCGTCATTATGTACTGGAGTGCGATAAAATTAATGAATTCAGAGACTACTCACTCAGAAATGTTCAAGATATGTCAAAGTATTTTATCCACAGTGGTATATTACAGACTATTCTGGAAAAATACCCTGACTTTGCTCCCTTTAAATAAAGCATTGACACGTGTATGTGTGTGTGTGTGTATGTATATATGTGTGTATGTGTATGTGTGTATGTATATACATGTATGTACTCACCTAGTTGTGGTTGCAGGGGTCGAGACATAGCTCCTGGCCCCGCCTCTTCACTGGCCGCTACTGGGTCACTCTCCTTGCGCCATGAGCTTTATCATACCTCTTCTTAAAGCTGTGTATGGAACCTGCCTCCACTACATCGCTTCCCAAGCTATTCCACTTCCCGACTACTCTGTGACTGAAGAAATACTTCCTAACATCCCTGTGATTCATCTGAGTCTTCAACTTCCAACTGTGTCCCCTTGTTGCTGTGTCCCATCTTTGGAACATTCTGTCTCTGTCAACCTTGTCAATTCCTCTCAGTATTTTATATGTCGTTATCATGTCCCCCCTATCTCTCCTGTCCTCCAGTGTCGTCAGGTCGATTTCCCTTAACCTCTCCTCGTAGGACATACCCCTTAGCTCCGGGACTAGTCTTGTTGCAAACCTTTGCACTTTCTCTAGCTTCTTTACGTGCTTGGATAAATGTGGGTTCCAAACTGGTGCTGCATACTCCAGTATGGGCCTAACGTGCACAGTGTACAGGGACCTGAACGATTCTTTACTAAGATGTCGGAATGCTGTTCTTAGGTTTGCTAGGCGCCCGTATGCTGCAGCAGTTATTTGGTTGATGTGCGCCTCAGGAGATGTGCCTGGTGTTATACTCACCCGAAGATCTTTTTCCTTGATTGAGGTTTGTAGTCTCTGGCCCCCTAGACTGTACTCCGTCTGCGGTCTTCTTTGCCCTTCCCTAATCTTCATGACTTTGCACTTGGTTGGGTTGAACTCCAGGAGCCAATTGCTGGACCAGGCTTGCAGCCTTTCCAGATCCCTTTGTAGTTCTGCCTGGTCCTCTTCCGATTGAATTCTTCTCATCAACTTCACATCATCTGCAAACAGGGACACTTCAGAGTCTATTCCTTCCGTCATGTCGTTCACAAACACCAGAAACAGCACCGGTCCTAGGACTGACCCCTGTGGAACCCCACTCGTCACCGGCGCCCACTCTGACACCTCGCCACGGACCATGACTCGCTGCTGTCTTCCTGACAGGTATTCCCTGATCCATTGTAGTG
The DNA here is from genome assembly GCA_009830355.1 of Cherax destructor. Lineage (NCBI taxonomy): Eukaryota > Metazoa > Arthropoda > Malacostraca > Decapoda > Parastacidae > Cherax > Cherax destructor. The sequence goes on from WNWK01013200.1 coordinate 40,153, forward strand.
CCTTCCCTGTTATCCCTGCCTGGTCCTCCAGCTTCTGCACTAATCTCTTGTATGGGACTGTGTCAAACGCCTTCTTACAGTCCAAGAATATGCAATCTACCCACACCTCTCTCTCTTGTCTTACTGCTGTCACCCTGTCATAGAACTCCAGTAGGTTTGTGACACAGGATTTCCCGTCCCTGAAACCGTGTTGGCCGTCGTTGATAAGCTCATTCCTTTCTAGGTGCTCCACCACTCTTCTCCTGATAATCTTCTCCATGACCTTGCATACTATACATGTCAGTGACACTGGTCTGTAGTTTAGTGCTACGTTTCTGTCTCCTTTTTTTAAAAATTGGAACTACATTTGCTGTCTTCCATACCTCTGGTAGTTGCCCTGTTTCGATAGACGTGTTGAAGATTGTTGTTAGGGGTACACATAGCTCCTCTTCTCCCTCTCTCAGGACCCATGGAGAAATGTTGTCCGGCCCCATCGCCTTTGAGGTATCTAGCTCGCTTAGTAGCCTCTTCACTTCCTCCTCAGTTGTGTGTATCGTGTCCAGCACCTGATGGTGTACCCTACCTCTCCTCCTTTCTGGAGGCCCTTCTATTTCCTCTGTGAACACCTCTTGAATCTCATGTTGAGCTCCTCACACACTTCGTGGTCATTTCTTGTGACCTCCCCTCCTTCCTTCCTCAGCCTGATCACCTGGTCCTTGACTGTTGTTCTCCTCCTGATGTGGCTGTACAGCAGCTTTGGGTCAGATTTTGCTTTCGATGCTATGTCATTTTCGTATTGTCTTTGGGCTTCCCTTCTTACCTGTGCATATTCATTTCTGGCTCTACGACTGCTCTCCTTATTCTCCTGAGTCCTTTGCCTTCTATAATTCTTCCATTCCCTGGGACACTTGGTTTTGGCTTCCCTGCACCTTTGGGTGAACCATGGGCTCATCCTAGCTTTTTCGCTTTTCCTGTTACCCTTGGGTATAAACCTCTCCTCAGCTTCCGTGCAAATTGTTGTCATATATTCCATCATCTCGTTTACCGACTTCCCTGCCAGCTCTCTGTCCCACTGAACTCCGTGCAGGAAGTTCTTCATGCCCACGTAGTCACCTTTCTTGTAGTTTGGCTTCATTTGTGCAGCCCTTCCTGCTTCCCCCTCCACTTGTAACTCTACTATGTAGTCGAAGCTTAGGACCATATGATCACTGGCCCCAAGGTGGCTTTCATGTGTGATGTCCTCAATGTCTGCGCTACTCAGGGTGAATACTAGGTCCAGTCTCGCTGGTTCGTCCTCCCTCTCTCTCTGGTATTGTCCTTACATGTTGGTACATGAGATTTTCCAGTACCACCTCCATCATTTTAGCCCTCCATGTTTCTTGGCCCCCATGTGGTTCTAAGTTCTCCCAATCGATTTCCTTATGGTTGAAGTCACCCATGATCAGTAGCTTCGCCCTGCTCGCATGGGCCCTTCTGGCCAATTCGGCCAGTGTGTCAACCATCGCTCTATTACTCTCATCATACTCTTGCCTTGGTCTCCTGCTGTTCTGTGGTGGGTTATACATCACTGCAATTATCACCTTTGGACCTCCGGATGAAGTGTTCCTATTATACAATCTCCTGCTTCTCCTCTGTCCCCTCTCTCCAGCTCATCAAAATCCCATCTGTTTTTGATCAGCAGTGCCACTCCTCCACCCTTTCTGTTCCCTCTGTCTTTCCTCAGGATCTGGTATCCCGTTGGAAAGATGGCATTTGTTATCATCCCTGTGAGATTTGTTTCAGTGAGGGCTATGATGTCCGGTGATGCCTCTTTGATTCTTTCATGCCACTCCTCCCACTTATTCGTTATTCCATCTGCGTTCGTGTACCATACATTCAGTTTCCTCTCCAACACTGTGTTTCGGGGGGTCTGTGGGGGTGGGGCCCTGGCGGTGTGCTGGGGGATTCTACTGCATAGTGAGGGATGGGGGATGTAAGTGTGGATTGTGGTCTGTGTTGGGATAGCGTGTTTGGTTTTGGGGTTCTGGGGATGAGTTTGTGTGTGCTCGCTCCTGTTGCTCTTCCCTGTTCTGATTGGTTTCTGCTGATTCAGTCTGTCTCTCTCTTCCCAGCTCCATTCGCTTTTGCCTCCACTCCCTCAGCTGCTGTCTTTCTGTTTTTGTTCTGTCCCGGCCTAGGAACACCCTTCTGTATGCTGACGATTCCTTCAGCCGTGGTTTCTCTTGCAGGATCCTGTTTCGCACTGTTTCTGTCTTGAAGATCAGCTTGACTGGCCGTTTTCTCCCCTTCACGTACCCCCCTATTCTCTGAAAATTTACTATCTCAGACATGTCCTCTTCGCCTATTTCTCTAATGACGTTCTCAATCTCCTGTCTTTCCTCTTGCCGTCTTTCATTGTGTGTCCTTAATTCACTCTCCTGGAGCCCGTGAATAAACACTGACTTCTCCCTCTCCGCCTCCCATTTCCTTTCCCTCCATCTCTCCCCAAGTTTTTCCTGTAGCTCTTGGCATCCTGGTCGTGCCTCTCTTACCACCACCCCTGCTCCCGGCTGCTCTCCCCCTTCATTCCTTGGCCCATCTTGGACTGATAGGGCCTTAGCGTAGTTCATGTCTCCTTCCTTCCCATTGGGTTCCTTGTTCAATGAGGATGTGCCAGCTTCAGATGCTATGTCCTCTCTGGTCCATACCCCTGTAGCTTGCTTCAGCCTATTTACCTCACATTCTAGGGCACTTATCCTGGCTACTGCAGCTTCAACTTGTGACTCCCATTTCTTCTTCTCCTCCTCCAACCTCCCTTCCAATTTTGCCCAAAGCTCTGCCTCCATCCTTTTTCCATTTTGCAGAGACCTCACCTAGTTTACTCTCACTCTTGTTCCATCCTTTTGCATTGCTCCTCCATCCATTCCTCCCTACAAGAGCCATTCTCCTCTGTTCCCCTGGGCCTTCGAATTCCCCTCTGAGACACCATCGTTAGCTGTAGTTGTACTCACCTAATTGTACTCACCTAATTGTACTCACCTAATTGTGGTTGCAGGGGTCGAGTCTCAGCTGCATGTGTGTATGTGTGTGTGTGTATATGTATGTGTATATGTATTGTGTGTGTGTGTGTGACCCAACAATTAAAATTTGCACCAATAACTCATTTCAGTTGTGGCTGGGTGTCAGACTAATAGTTACTCATTGCTTTATAATTTGTTCAGAGTGCAACCATGTACAGCGTAAGTAAATTTACTTACATGATTCATTACTCTTGTAACTAGTGATTTTGTACCATTGTACCTTGTTCAGTATAGATTGTGAGCCACAGTTATATTGATCCATATAACCTTGTATACTAACATCCTTTGTAATTGTCATGATTGTGCACTATTCAGTTCATTACCTTTGTAACTTGCATCAGTTCTTACCTTGTACTTGTCAGCTATCAAACTTTGGGGTCCAGTCCTGGACCTATATTACCTCTGTAATCTTTTGACTCGCCCACAGGATGGGTATTAGAGTGCATAATTAAGATATCAAACCTAACTAAGTAATCTTTTGACTACCGCCCACAGGATGGGTATGGGGTGCATAATAAAGATATCAAACTAACTAAGGAAAGAGCATCCTGCACAATAAAGCAAATTAATATTTACACAAACACAAACTAATAAAGGTAGACATTTTACAACACAAAACCAACCTAACCATAACTGCCTTCTTTAAAGGTAAGACACAATGTTGAAACATATGAGAAACCCACCTCAGCGTTACATACATCATAATGAAAAACGTTTCATACCCAAGTGGGTTAAAATATAAAAACCCTATACAAACACACCATAATGGGAACTTGCTACACCTATAACTATACATCACCAGTCCAGTAGGTTATGAAGAAAAGCCCCTATGGTTACCCCTGACACCTATGCTCCATAGGGGTTCCCCCCTCTCCCCATCTCCCGTCATACCACATACACCTCGCATTCCTCAGTCATGTGTCATATGCCCGCAGAGTCCACTGTCACCACCCCTCCCCTCCCCTTCATTCATACACCTTTCCCCACCATGTATACCCCCTCCCTGTTGCCAGTCAGTCCTTTTAAACCCTCCCTCACAGCTCTAGTAAACTACCCACCGCCAACTCCCTATAACCCACAGAAAAAGCTGAATCCCACCTCCGACCATAAAGATCCCTATTTCTACATTTTGTCCTATAAAACACAGCAGCCAAAGCCTTGACTCTACACTTCCCTGACACTCCTTCATTCCCCATGACACATACAAGTAATCTGCCACCAGGTACAAGACCGCCCATCTCACCTCCCCTCCCACCCCTCCTACATCAAAGCTTAAGGCCGGCAAGGTTGAAAGCCCTCTCCCCCCCCTCACCCTGTGTACCACCTTCCCAAACCATTCATGCACTACTCTCAATAAAGGACAAAAATATACCACATGATACGCTGTATCCTCCTCCCGGCATTTATCACACAGCTCTCCCTCCCCTATCCCCATGCGGAACAAAATTGCCTTCAATGCAATGATTCCCATTAGAAACCTATACACAAATTCACGTACTCACGTACTCACGTACTCACAACTTTCTTAATCCTTTCCATATACCCATCCAATCATACACTGGGTATATCGCTGTCCCGTGCAGCACCTCCCCCCGCACGCCTCCCCTGCCCAGGAGACTCGCGTAGATCCCCCTCGGCTCCCTAACCACCATGATGTGCCTCAACCTTCCTTCACACTCCCTCAGATCATTCCCCTTCCACCACCTTCTGACATCTTCCATAACCAATCCCTCCCTTCTCCCACGCACCCCACCCACCCTGAGGTATTGATGCTTAATATAAACACACTGCAAATGCCTTGCTAATGGGATGAGCCCCAAACCTCCTTGATGTACCCTCGTCATTACCACTTCCTTACTTAACCATGCCCTCCTATAACCCCATATATAATGTAAGGCCCTTCTTTGCAATTCCCTTACATCCTCAAAAATAATGGGGAACACTGCTGCCACATGCCACAGTTTACTAAACACTAATGAGTTGACGATCACCACCCTGTGATGCAATGTGACATCCCCAGGCTGCCTACCACCCATGTGCTTAATTGTCTCCCACACTACGATCCCTGCATTAACCGCCCGGGCCTCCACCGGATCCGCCCGGTACACCACCCCACAAATCTTCACCTGCTCCACCGTTGCCCACCCCCTTCCCTCCCCAACCCTCCCCCCTACCCACCCACCTACTCCCAACAATTTAGATTTTGCATAGTTTACTTTCATCCCAGTACCCTTCCCAAAAATCTCTTCAATACGCCTCACATTCACTAACTCCTCTACATCTCTCACTAGTACCGTGGTATCATCCACATATCCAACAATCCCTGCATCCCTCCCTCCCTCTCTGCCACCCCTCCTGAAACTAAACGATAAAAGGGATCTTGCATGCAAGCAAACAATACCTGGAACAAGGGGCATCCTTGTCTCAAACCCTTATCCATAGGCACCTCCTTTCCTATCCTACCATTTACCTGTACCTGGCTCCCCCATACTGAGTCTCTACCCAGCCTACTAATTCATCCCCAAAACCCTGCCGCCTCATGATATCATACAACATACTCCTTTCTACACTACCATAAGCAGCACTCCAATCGATACTCAACACCCCCTTCACCACCCTCAATAAAATCCCTAATTTGATCATGACCCACGCCCATGCTTCTACCTGGGATCCCACATTGCCTCTTATGTAAGACAATTCCCAACACTTTCTTAAGCCTATTACTTAGCAACTTAGCGATCTTATAATCCGCACACATTAAAGTAATAAATCTATAATCCTTCATCGTCCTACATTCCTCTTTTTTCTTCACCAAAACCACAACCCCAGTGTTCTGCATACTTCCCAATACCCTCCCATTCTTCATGCAATTGAATACTTTAACTAAACAATCCCTTAGGGTCTCCCAATTATGCACGTAGAAGGCATTAGGGAGACCATCTAATCCAGGAGCCTTCCCTTTGCTCAAACCCTGCACTGCCTCCCATACCTCTTCCTCACTAATCTCTCCCTCCATGTCCTTCCTGTCTTCCTTACTAACAATACACCTAATCCCCTCTCCTATTACTGCCCTGTCCCTTACCCCCCCTTCTCCCTCCTGCAAATACTCTTTAACCCAGTGATCTACATAGTTACTTATTCCTTCAGTGGTTCTTAGCATTTGTCCTCCCTATACCCCCCCAACTCCTGACACACCTCCAACGTCATCATAGTTGTGTCCCTCTGCCGCTTCCTAAAACGTCGGAGCACACAGGCCGATGGCCTGTCGCCCCATAAGACCTCCTCTAGCCCTCCTCTCACTCATGTCGCATTAAATCGTTCATTCTGCAAATCTCGCAGACGACCTTTCAGAATTCCCATCTCATCCACCCTAGAATTCCCTCCCCTTTTGTAACAATCCTCCAGTTGACCCTCCAAGTACACTACAGTTATAAAACTGCAACATTAACACCCCTCCTTCAGAGTGCAGACACTGTACTTCCCATCTCCAGGACTCAAGTCCGGCCTGCCGGTTTCCCTGAATCCCTTCATAAATATACTTTGCTCACACTCCAACAGCACGTCAAGTATTAAAAACCATTTGTCTCTATCTACTCCTATCAAATACACTCACGCATGCTTGCTGGAAATCCAAGCCCCTCGCACACAAAACCTCCTTTACCCCCTCCTTCCAACCTTTCCTAGGCCGACCCCTACCCCGCCTTCCCTCCACTACAGATTTATACACTCTCGAAGTCATTCTGTTTCGTTCCATTCTCTCTACATGTCCGAACCACTTCAACAACCCCTCCTCAGCCCTGTACCTCTGTAATCCAAATTTTCCCCAATTCTCCTCCCTGCCCATTTTTGTATAATACTTCCTAATACACGGCTTTGCCCACATTTCCCACCAACCCAGTAAGTCCCCCGCATGCTGACCTCGCTCCCATTGCCCCTGCTACCATGCAGCAAAACTCTCTCCCTCACCAACTCCTTGCAGTAAACTATCATTTAATTTTCAATAGCTGTCATACCTTTTAATCATTCCTTCCCAGCTGACATCCACCAACACACCCCTATGAATGGAATACCCTACATCCATAGCTTCTACTCTACCAACCTGTATCGCCTTAGTTACATAAATCCTATTTTGTCGCGCCTGATATCCCTGCCTCACGAACATGTGCTCCACACATCATCCTCCTCCCCTAACTACATCCATCACCCCAGCCACTCTTAATACCTCCCTCAACACCCCCAGGACACAGCCCGCTCCCCTGGGCTCTACATCCTTACCCCGTATTACACAGTTCCAGTCTCCTCCTATAATGGTTACCTCGGGCAGTCCTCTCAAATGATACAGCAGTACGTCCCTCACGAAATGTTCCTTAGTACGCCTGCATTGATCCGCCGGCATATACACACTTATAAAACTCACGCACACGTCTCCCCACACCCCGTCCACCTTCACCACCCTGCCCTCCTCACCCATCTACCACGCTAATAACTTAGAAGGGCTGACCTCGCGCATTACCACAGCAGCCCCTCCCTTTAATTTCTCTGAACCACCTGCATACACTCGGTACCCATTCAAACACAAATCCCTCGCACACCTGAAATTATGTTCCTGTGCAAAACAAATATCTACCTGAAAACGTTGTATAGTCACCTCAAGCCATCGTTGTTTCACATCAGCCCAAAGGCCGTTAACATTTATGGTGAGACTTCTCCTTCGCCCCCTGACCACGTTTAGGCCCTTCTCTTCCTGATACCTCACCCTGTCCCCTGTGGGCCACATCTACCCATGGCTTTGTACAAACTCTCTGCGCGGGTGTGATCACGTCCTCATCGGGCCCACCCACAGGCCTTTTACGTGACTCACCACTATGTTCCATAGCCACATTTTCCAACTGTTCATCCTGCCTGTGGACTACAGCCACTACATCCTGCACCTCCAGGTTAGATTCACCATCATATGATGTAAGCCCACCCTCCCCAGGCAGCTCCACAGGCTCCACATGCCCATCACCAGGCTCTAAAGGGGACTCTTCTCCGGGTGTGCCAAGGAAATCTCTGAGGGCATCTTGCAAACCAGGAGGCAGCTCCCCCTGCAAAATCCCCTCATCAACAAGTGCAACCCCACCCCTCTGGCTTTTAATGCACCCGAGCCCTCAGGCAGAGTCTCACAGGTGATGCCTGGCTCGTCCACCTCATCACTCCACTTTTTACTCTGTCCCACAATAAGTGGTACTGGCACCACACTCTCTTCTTTGTCAACCTCCGTTTCCTCCATTCGTTCTTCCTGACGGCGGTCCTTCCTTCTCCCATAAGCAGCTGCAACATGATCATATGCCCCGCATAGTCTGCAGGTTCATTGCTGGCCGGCGTATGTGACATAGACTTGAGTCCTAAATTCATCAAGGACAACATACGAAAGTATAGGCCATCGTAGAGTCATTTTAAGGGAAAATGACCCTTCCTGTAATCCTGCGTAAATTCTGTCAGTCCATTTGCCCATCACAGCCGTATGGACCACTCCAAATTGCTGGAACGCCTGATGAATATCCACATCATCAACTTCAAATGAGACATTGCGTACACGAATAAAGGTATAATTTTGGGAGACATCCCTCAAGCATACCTCCCACCCACCTTTGATCACCATTCGTTTATCCTGAAAGCCATCCACGACACGCTCATACACCGCCACCATTGCAAACTTGACAAAGATGCGGTATGCACCATTCATCAATATCCCTTGCAATTCCTCAGCATGAATGCCATATGCATCGTGAAGAATGGCAGGCAACAAAACAGTCGTGTTGTCCGGGTACACTGCTCCTTGTAAGACCTCAACACACACCGTGTTGATCCTCCTCCTTCCCCCAGACACCATATTGCTGAAAATCAGTAACTCGCTCGTCGGCCACCAGGAGTCAGCAGCAAGAGAACCACTCAGCGCAGAGGCCAGGCGGCGAATATGACAGCAGCACTACCAGCTGCACCAGTGGATTGGTGCATGGAACCATCAACATAAATAATTTGTGAAAGAGTGTTCTGTGTGACTAAGTTATCAATACAGTTTAAGGGAGGGGCTAGTCTTTTTCGAGTGATTAGGAAAGTTTTACAGAAAAAAATATAGTATATTAATAACTCAGAAATAAATTATTGATATTGTGAGGCATTTTTTGCGAAAAGTATTAATAGGATTGTCATGATTTTTGCACACATTATTGAGTAATGATGGTTCTACAAACACCCATGGAGGATTTCCGATATCTTTTACAGCTTTGTTTTTATTGATTTTTCCCACAAAAAAATCACTAATTTCAACATTTTTTATAATGAAATCTACTGACATTTTCGCTATAATGGATTGGGTCAACAATTATATATTATTATTATAATCAAAAGAAGCGCTAAACCACAAGGGTAACAATTATATAGCCTTTGTCTTTCATCTGATGTTAACTAGGGCATTGTACATCTTCCCAGTTTTGTAGAAAAAGGAAAGTTTTGTGACCCCTAAAATTTGGCACAATTTATTTTTTTCTAACTTAAAGGCAAAAAGTCACAACAAACAGTGTATAAATTTTTAAAAGCTGTATAAATCACTGCAAAAATCTCATTGAAATTAGACAAAAATAAAAAAAAAGTGTGAATTCATTCGCCCCTCCTTTAAGGTATCCTGTTTGGCTCCAAGGCAAAGCTTTGGCTGTGATTTAAGGGTTAAGAAGAATTTTGGGGAAAAATGGAGGAATAGTAGTTTGGAATGGGATGATATCCTGTGGAGCTGGGAAGTGCCGCTGTTGCCTTACTTGACATAGATTATGTAGCTGGTTCATGCGGAGGTCGGTTCCAGTTTTTTCGATCCATCTGGGGGGTGTTCACCAGTGCTGAGGAAAGTTTGGAGGGCTTCTGTGCAGGGGTTTGAATGGGCTTGCCTAAGCATATTGACTCCAATGAGGATATTTCTTTCAGTAACACGATCTCTGATGCTTGGAATATCAAGTTCTTTCCGCATATTTAAAATTTTGGCAGTACGAGGGCATCCTAGGATAATCCTCATTGCTTCGTTCTGCAGCTTTTCCAGCCCTCCAAGCTTCCAGTCAGACACAAGAGCAAGTAGTGGCACAGCATAATCAACCAATGATCTAATATAAGCAAGATAACATCATTTTCACAATTTTAACATTAGCACCATACCTGGGGTGAAACCCTGCCACAACTCTAAGTGCTCTCAGCCTTTCTTTGTATTGACGACAAAGTCTCGTTACAACAGGTCCAAGTAGTGGGACCTCAAAGCCTAGATACCTGTAACTGGTTACATATTCTAGAAGAGACACATCATACAACTGGATCTGGCGAACTGTGCCTCTCTGTCGAGGAGGACGTCTATCGAGTATCTTTGTTATATCAATAGAGATTATCAACCCAAGGTCCTGACACGAGGCAAGTATGTACATGGTTAAGGATGTTTTGGGTGTTGGAAAATCCGGTGGTGTGAATCATTATATCATCAGCAAAACTAATCATATAATGATGGGTCTGGTTAGGCATAGCATTAAGTAAAGCATTAATTAGAATATTGAATAATGGGACTGAGCACACCTCCATGTGGGGTTCCTAATTCAAAATCTTTAGTTACACTTCTATGTCCCTGGAACAACACAGACGACTTTCTATTGGACAGGTAGCCTTTAATCCAGCGGAGAAGCCATCTTCCATTCTGGCAAGTTCACTTATGATTACATGTCGGTTGGCTACATCAAAAGCAGATTTAAGGTCAAGGAACGTAGTGTATGAGCTGTCAGTGTGCAGAGTAAGAAAGGTGGTTATCCAATGATGCACGCTCCTTCCATGCATGAAACCATGCAGACGGGAAGACAAAAATTGCTTAATTCTGTGCATGAGACGATTAAGAATCATCCTCTCACATGTTTTACACAAGCAGCTAGTAAGGGAAACAGCGGAGCACAATCTTGGTTCTTATAAACACACAAACAGTGGAAAACTGGGAGAGCAGCACCTGAAGCTCACCCCGATTTCCTCTTAGGCCTTGAATATTCCACTGTAAGTTATGATCTGCAAATAGAAGTATAAGAGTAACATTAAGCAGTTCTTGTGTATGGACCAGGAGGGGCAATAAAGTCTGCATGTGGAGATAGTGGAAAATTCGTAAAGCGCGAAGGATTGGAACACTGAGAAGACATTGTGCAGAAGGTTGAGTAAATTGAGAATGTGAAGTGTTGGGGGATATCTCTGCCTCCATCACTGGTTTTGTCTCCTCAATAAACACAGAGGTGGCTTCAATTATTTCACATGACAGAGAAGCTGTAGGAAGCATGATGTCTGAGAAAGAAATAGGGTGAATAAAAATTGGAGAGACAATGGTAATTACAAAAGTAGGGACAGAAGAGGAAGCAACTGTACATGGGGTGGATGAACTTCCACAACAATAACAGATGCATTACGAGGTAAAGGACTAAACTCAGAGACATTAAAAGTAAAATGTCTGGAAATGACATAGATCTGGGGGTTGAAGGAGATTTTGACTTTGATGAAGTTTTAGACTTTGGAGAAGAGGGGATACGTGGTAATGATTTTGATAAGAGAGGGCACCTAGACGTAGAAGCTTATGCATGAGAAGATGGAGAGTAAAGACAGTAGGAGACGATGAGGTTGGAACCTCAGAGCCAAGAAATGTAAAGGGTTGGACAGAGAGGTGACTGTCAAAGAAAGGACTACAGAATCGATTGAGGAAGTTGGTACTATTGAAGTTTGGGGCCGTTTAGTGACTGGAATAACAAAGCCATGGGAGTCTCCCTTGAAAGCAGAGATGGTAACTGCCATGGCATGAGAGAAACCTTCTTTCTCTTAAAGACAGCAGCTCTCCTTTTTTTTTATTAACACATCGGCCGATTCCCACCAAGGCACGGTGGCCCGAAAAAGAAAAACTTTCATCATCATTCACTCCATCACTGTCTTGCCAGAGGGGTGCTTTACACTACAGTTATAAAACTGCAACATTAACACCCCTCCTTCAGAGTGCAGACACTGTACTTCCCATCTCCAGGACTCAAGTCCGGCCTGCCGGTTTCCCTGAATCCCTTCATAAATATACTTTGCTCACACTCCAACAGCACGTCAAGTATTAAAAACCATTTGTCTCTATCTACTCCTATCAAATACACTCACGCATGCTTGCTGGAAATCCAAGCCCCTCGCACACAAAACCTCCTTTACCCCCTCCTTCCAACCTTTCCTAGGCCGACCCCTACCCCGCCTTCCCTCCACTACAGATTTATACACTCTCGAAGTCATTCTGTTTCGTTCCATTCTCTCTACATGTCCGAACCACTTCAACAACCCCTCCTCAGCCCTCTGGATAATAGTTTTGGTAATTCCGCACCTCCTCCTAATTTCCAAACTCCGAATTCTCTGCATTATACTCACACCACACATTGACCTCAGACATGATATCTCCACTGTCTCCAGCCTTCTCCTCGTTGCAACATTCATCACCCATGCTTCACACCCATATAAGAGTGTTGGTATAACTATACTCTCATACATTCCCCTCTTTACTTCCATGGACAAACTTCTTTGTCTCCACAGACTCCGACGTGCTCCACTCACCCTTTTCCCCTCATCAATTCTATGATTCACCTCATCCTTCATAGACCCATCTGCTGACATGTCCACTCCCAAATATCTGAATACATTCACCTCCTCCATACTCTCTCCCTCCAATCTGATATCCAATCTTTCATCACCTAATCTTTCTGTTATCCTCATCACCTTACTCTTTCCTATATTCACTTTCAATTTTCTTCTTTTACACACCCTACCAAATTCATCCACCAACCTATGCAACTTCTCTTCAGAATCTCCCAAAAGCACAGTGTCATCAGCAAAAAGCAACTGTGACAACTCCCCTTTGTATTTGATTCTTTATCTTTTAACCCCACACTTCTTGTCAAGACCCTCGCATTCACTTCTCTTACAACCCCATCTATAAATATATTGAACAACTACGGTGACATCACATATCCTTGTCTAAGGCCCACTTTTACTGGGAAATAGTACCCCTCCCTCCTACACACTTTAACCTGAGCCTCACTATCCTCATAAAAACTCTTCACTGCTTTCAGTAACCTACCTCATATTCCATACACCTGCAACATCTGCCACATTGCCCCCCCCCTATCCACCCTATCATACGCCTTTTCAAAATCCATAAATGCCACAAAAACCTCTTTACCCTTATCCAAATACTGTTCACCTATATGTTTCACTGTAAACACTTGGTCTACACACCCCCTACCTTTCCTAAAGCCACCTTGTTCATCTGCTATCCTGCTTTCTGTCTTACTCTTAATTCTTTCAATAATAACTCTACCATATACTTTACCAGGTACACTCAACAGACTTATTCCCCTATAATTTTTGCACTCTCTTTTGTCCCCTTTGCCTTTATACAAAGGAACAATACATGCTCTCTGCCAATCCCTAGGCACCTTACCCTCTTCCATACATTTATTAAATAATAGCACCAACCCCTCCAAAACTATATCCCCACCTGCTTTTAACATTTCTATTTTTATCCCATCAATCCCAGCTGCCTTACCCCCTTTCATTCTACCCACTGCCTCACGAACTTCCCCCACACTCACAACTGGCTCTTCCACACTCCTACAAGATGTTATTCCTCATTGCCCTATACACGAAATCACAGCTTCCCTGTCTTCATCAACATTTAACAACTCCTCAAAATATTCCCTCCATCTTCTCGATACCTCTAACTCTCTATTTAATAACTCTCCTCTCCTATTTTTAACTGTCAAATCCATTCGTTCCCTAGGCTTCCTCAACTTATTAATCTCACTCCAAAACTTTTTCGTATTTTCAACAAAATTTGTTTATAACATCTCACCCACTCTCTCATTTGCTCTCTTTTTACATTGCTTCACCACTCTCTTAACCTCTTTTTTTCTCTCCATATACTCTTCCCTCCTTGCATCACTTCTACTTTGAAAAAAACCTCTCATATGGTAACTTTTTCTCCCTTACTACTCTCTTTACATCATCATTCCACCAATCGCTCTTCTTCCCTCCCGCACCCACTTTCCTGTAACCACAAACTTCTGCTGAACACACTAACACTACATTTTTAAATCTACCCCATTGCCTACACTCTCACTAGCCCATCTATCCTCCAATAGTTGTTTCTATCTTACCCTAACTGCCTCCTCTTTTAGTTTATAAATCTTCACCTCTCTCTTACTGCTTGTATTTTCCTTGTATCCCATCTACCTTTTACTCCCACTGTAGCTATAACTAAAAAGTGATCTGATATATATGTGGCCCCTCTATAAACATGTACATCCTGAAGTCTACTCAACAGTCTTTTATCTACCAATACGTAGTCCAACAAACTACTGTCATTACGCCCTACATCATATCTTGTATACTTATTTATCCTCTTTTTTTTTAAATATGTATTACCTATAACTAAATCCCTTTCTATACAAAGTTCAGTCAAAGGGCTCCCATTATCATCTACACCTGGCACCCCAAACTTACCTACCACACCCTCTCTACATGTTTCTCCTACTTTAGCATTTAGGTCCCCTACCACAATTACTCTCTCACTTGGTTCAAAAGTTCCTATACATTCGCTTAACATCTCCCAAAATCTCTCTCTCTTCCTCTACACTCCTCTCTTCTCCAGGTGCATACACGCTTATTATGACCCACTTTTCGCATCTGACCCTTATTTTAATCCACATAATCCTTGAATTTACACATTTATATTCCCTCTTCTCCTTCCATAACTGATCCTTCAACATTATTGCTACCCCTTCCTTAGCTCTAACTCTCTCAGATACTCCTGACTTAATCCCATTTATTTCTCCCGACTGAAACTCGCCTACCCTCTTCCGCTATGTTTTGCTTATGGCCAGGACATCCAACTTCTTTTCATTCATAACATCAGATATAAGTACTAATATTAATTGGGTCAAACACACACACACACACACACACACACACAGTTCACCGCAGTCACAAAGCAGTCACGCGCGTTTTGAGCTCCTCTAAATTGGGTCGTATTGGGTGGTCCTAGGGGGAATCCGAGTGCAACAAACAGGCGTGGGCATAGGCTAAAGTGTCATACTCATTTATAACCAAAAAGCAGGGAAATGCGAGTGATCTCAGAGGAAAAAAACATAGTAAATAGTGGAAAGTGCCAGTGAGGGGAGACGGTGTTAGGCCTAACAGTGGTTGCCACACAGCAGGAAGTCGAGAATTTATCGTAGTGAACTATAATGCAGTGGGGAGCATATCTACTGGAGGCACCCAAGTAAGGAAGATAAGTGCAAGGCAAGCAGTGAACAATACGGCGATTGCATAAAGTGAGACCAATAGAAAAGAAACGAAGAGGTAGTACCCAGCAGTACCCAGCAGGGCGCCACACCAGGAGAATACCGACAGCAGACATCGAATGTAATGTACAAAATCCTAGTTGTGGTTTGCAGGTTTGCATGTTTCTGGCCCTGAGTTGCTGAAGCTGTGGGACAAATCCCTGCTCGTAGGAGATGAATTCATAGTATAGTCCATAGTTCGGAAGACAAGTCAGGGCGCAGGGCTACCAACCAAATGTACACATGTGTACGCACGCCACACAAACATACACTTGAAGTAGTCAGGATATAGACATAGTACCATACAATTGTTCTTGTAGTAGCAACAATATTATTACCAGTTTATAAGTAGCAACTTTTAGTAGCAGTGCTTAGTAGGATTACAGAATTAGATTTAGAATAGGTAGACACTGTGTAAGAGGTGCCAAGACGCACACACACACACACACACACACACACTTGAAATAGTAGGGGTGTAGTGGACCATACAGCTGTTCTTGTATTAGCAATTATATTTTTATCAGTTATATAGGAAGTAGTATTCTTTTTAGTTTTTGTAGCTAAGTAAGGTAGGTAGACAATTCAAAGACATGGGCGGAGTGCAGGCGCGGTGAGTCAGAGGTAAGCAAACACACGCACTCACAGTGAGGACAGGCGCACACACACACACGTACACACACACAC
>WNWK01013201.1:0-56276 GCA_009830355.1 Cherax destructor
CCAGCGCGGGAGTGTCAGAACACCTCGCCTGTGTGAGCACAACCAGTGCGATTGTGTCAGAACACCTCGCTTGTGTGAGCACAACCAGTGCGAGTGTCAGAACACCTCGCCTGTGTGAGCACAACCAGCGCGAGTGTCAGAACACCTCGCCTGTGTGAGCACAACCAGCGCGGGTGTCAGGACACCTCGCCTCTGAAAGTCACATTGACCTTAATTACATTTATGGGGAAACGTTAATTAATCCCATGGAGGTTATACTGCGTCTAGGAAATGGGAGACAATCAGGTTCATTCCAATGAAGGGGAGGGTAGGTTTATCAAGTATTCCATTAAGGGATCATCAGCTAAGGTAACTTCAGAAGTTACCTCAGCTGATGACAATTCCCATGTGACAGTAACTCCAGATCTGCTGGAAGGAAACCTTACTGGAATACTTGACGATATGATCATTACATCAACTGGAATCTCCCAACTCAGGCTGACACATTTTAACATCTTGTGATATATACAATTTTACTAAATAAAAAAAATCAAGAGTCCTCAAAGGCATCAAGGCACCTCCGTAGCAGGCACCATATTGGCCAACCTAAATCTCTACCGAATATTTTTATGATTGAAATTCTTGTGCTGATTACAGAACAATGTACTCATTACACAGATAAACGCTCATGGTAACTAACGTGGTACTACGCTTTATCAGGAGATAACTAGGAGGTACGAAGTTGCTGGAGGAACCATGTCGATCGTCGTAGCTGTGAGCCACAAGAACCCTCTTACAGCAGCAGTAATCAGATAGCACGTTGTCTCCAGGAGACTTAGCGTAAACACTGCTTACATCATCTACCTCTTGGGTTCAGATCCTGACCAGACTTAATTTTAAATGAGTTCTTGCTAAATGACCAATTTTACTTATTCAGCACGATATATATATATATATATATATATATATATATATATATATATATATATATATATATATATATATATATATATATATATATATATATACATATATCGTGCCGAATAGATAAAACTTGCTATTTTGGTTTGAATAGCAACACACTTCTTGCCGAATAAGGCAAGCGAAAATTTGTGTATGCAATAATTTCACAAAAATCATTTTGAACCTAACGAAAAAAAATATATATCATTGTTTGTTTATTATTAAATTATTGTAAATTTATCTAAAATATATTTAGTTTGATTAGGCTGAATTAAATTGCGCGTGTTATAAGGTTAGGTAAGTTTTCTAAGGTTCTTTTGGTACAAAATTATTAATTTTTACATTAATATAAATGAAAAACATATATTTTTAAACGTATAAGAGAAAATTCTTGAAAGGATTTAATTTTAAATGAGTTCTTGCTAATTGACCAGTTGTACCTATTCGGCACCTATTATTTGTCCAGTGAAGATCTCTTTACTGGACAATTAATTTTGCCAGAATCAGAAGTCTGTAAAGCGATAGTGCCATTTCCAGCAGGATCTGCAGGAGGTTACACTGGAATTCGACCACAACACCTCAAAGAGATGGTAAATCCAGTACTCGGAGCATCTGCATCAATTCTTCTCTCTGAGTTCAACCTTCGTCCATAACTGTCTGGCTGGGCTGATTCCAGAAGAAATTAAACCTTTCTTTTTTGGAGCCTTATTATGCGCTTTGAAGAAGAAGGATGGGGAATCAGACCCATTGCTGTTGATAACACTCTTCGCAGTAAGAAACATTCGCGTAGAAGCCGAAAGTTTACTCCAGCCAAACCAACTGGGCTTATAAGGGCCTCTCAAGGCAGTGAAGCGGCAACTCATGCAGCAAGAGCCTACATCAGGGACTTAGCAGAAAACAAGGCCATAGTCAAACTTGACTTTAGAAATGTTTTTAGTATGGTGTAAAGAGATATGGTCTTGCCAGCTGTTCGGCATCGGTTCCTCAGTCTTTTTCCCTTCATTTCAGCTGGCTACAGCAAACCCTCAATTCTTTTGTTTGGCGAACATGAAATTCTCTCATCAGAGGGTGTTCAGCAGGGTGACTCACTCGCTCCATTTCTCTTCTGCTTGGCAGTAAGAGAACTAAGTTTCAGCTTGCGCAGCGAGCTCAACATCTGGTACCTGGATGATGACACTCTGGCAGGTATAGAAGTGTCTGCTAGAGGACCTACAACTGGTGAAGACACATGGAGAAGCCTTGGGACTCATCCTCAATCCCTCCAAGTGTGAAGTCATCACAACCAACCAGGAAATAATCAGAGCTATGCGAACAATCCTTCCTGAACCCTCTACTACCACTCATCAGGCCATCGACACAGCCTTCAAGGACAAACTGAATGATCTGAAGAGAATGGAGGAGAGAATAAGGGATCTTGATGCCCATGATGCCCTGCATCTCCTCACAAGGTGTCTTATTCTACCAAGACTCACTTACTTCCTGAGGTGCGCCCCTCTTTTCACAACCCAACACTCCTGAGATCAGTCTTTAAGAAGGCACTGAATCTGTCACTGGAACATCAGCAATGGGATCAAGCAACTCTTCCGGTGCGACTGGGAGGTATAGGGGTGCGCAAGGCAACGCAGGTAGCTTTACCTGACTCACGAAATCGTAATAACACGATTGCAAACAAACCATACCACGGGCGGGGATAGAACCCGCGTCGGTCTGGAGTTTTATGACTCGGATCGCGGGTTCAATCCCCACCCATGGTATGTTTTGTTAACTTTACCTGCATTTCTGCCCTCGTGTTTGGCTTCCAGTGGACTAGTCAAGGAGATTGTGCCCGAACACTTGAGAGGTGCGGTAGGAACTCAAGATCCCAGGTTCATTGAAGCAGCCACGCGGTGGGACACCCTTGTAGACAACTCAAGCAGACCAATTCCTCCCAAAGAGCACAAACAGTCCCACTGGGACTGTGGTGAAGACACCACATTCAGATTTTCTTTTAGCTGTTCCCAATTCCTCCCTGGGCACTCGACTCGACCCACAGGCCATTCGGATTGGTGTAGCTCTTCGCCTAGCCGCCCCCATACTCACCGAACATAGGTTTATTTGCAGCAGGGCGACGGCTGATTAATTCGGACTTCAGGGTCTCGTGTGTCACACATCTGAAGGGAAGTATGCTAGACATGAGGAGGTCAATGACATCATAAAGAGAAGTCTCGCCACAGCCCGTTGCCCAGCTGAACGGGAACCCCAAGTACAGAGGTCTGACGGAAGTCAAAAGCATCCTGATGGAGTCACTATGCTACCCTGGAAGGATAGTATGCAGATTGCCTGAGACTACAGCTTTGCCGCCACTTTGGAGGACACCTACTTGTCATACTCTGAAGCTGAAGGGGGTGGAGCCGCCAGCTAAAGGGAGACCCAGAAGATCCGCAAATATAAAGGCCTGCCTTCTTGCTATAACTTCATCGCAGTAGGGTCAGAGACCCTTGGAGCATGGGGCAAGTGTGCTCTAAAGTTCCTCAAAGAGCTGGGTGAAAAGCTCATCACAGAAACTAAGGATCATAGAGCGGCCAGCTTCCTCTTTCAGAGACTCAGTGTTGCGATCCAGAGGATAAATGCCTGCAGCATTCTGGGCACGCGACCCACCGCCGGGGAGCTGGACGAAGTATTCGAGAGGTAGGGTGAGATGTTATTTATGTTGTTCTACTCCCTACTCAATTTTTGTCGATGTATTTTGTCTTTAAATAAAGTCCAAAACGACATATGTTCGAATCCTCGGCTAGTCGCAGTATTGTTGATTCAATATCACTCGTTCGTGGTTACAGTAATATAAAATAGTGCTCGTGGAGGCTAGTACATCAAATGGGGAGTAGAATGAACTTAACTCAGAGGCACCCACACCACCATATGTCCTCGGATCACGGTAAAACACCTATCTCTGCTGGGTGTGTGATTCTTGTAGGATTGCGTCGTCCTGTGGGTTAGAACGTCATGTGTGATTTTCGCTCACCATGGGGCGGGCCAAAACGACATGGGTTCGAATCCTCAGCTAATTGCAGTGTTGTTATTGATTCAATACCACTCGTATTGAATCAGTATATTATATATATATATATATATATATATATATATATATATATATATATATATATATATATATATTATTCTTTTTATTTTATTAACACATACGTACCAAGGCAGGGTGGCCTGACAAAGAAAAACTTTCATTATTCACTCCAGTAAGCTGTAGCTGTAGTGTAAGCACCTGCCTTTAACATTTCTATCTTTACCCCATCAATCCCAGCTGCTTTACCCCCTTTCATTCTACTCACTGCCTCACGAACTTCCCCCACACACAACTGGTTCTTCCTCACTCCTATAAGATGTTATTCCTCCTTGCCCTATACACGAAATCAGAGCTTCCCTGTCTTCATCAACATTTAACAATTCCTCAAAATATTCCCTCCATATTCCCGATACCTCTAACTCTCCATTTAATAACTCTCCTCTCCTATTTTTAACTGACAAATCCATTCTTTCCCTAGGCTTTCTCATCTTATTAATTTCACTCCAAAACTTTTTCTTATTTTCAACAAAATTTGTTGAAAACATCTCACCCACTCTCTCATTTGCTCTCTTTTTACATTGCTTCACCCCTTTCTTAACCTCTCTTTTTCTCTCCATATACTTCTCCCTCCTTACATCACTTCTACTTTGTAAAAACCTTTCAAATGCTAACTTTTTCTCTCATACTACTCTTTACATCCTCATTTCACTAATTGTTCTTCTTCCCTCCCGCACCCACTTTCCTATAACCACAAACTTCTGCTGAACACCCTAACACTATATTCTTAAACTTACCCCATACCTTTTCTACCCCACTGCCTATACTCTCACTAGCCCATCTGTCCTCCAACAGTTGTTTATATCTTACCCTAACTGCCTCCTCCTTTAGTTTATAAATCTTCACTTCTCTCTTACTTGCTGTTTCCATTCTCTTTGTATCCCATCTACCTTTTACTCTCACTGTAGCTACAACTAAAAGTGATCTGATATATCTGTGGCCCTCATAAACATGTACATCCTGAAGTCTACCCAACAGTCTTTTATCTACCAATATGTAGTCCAACAAACTACTGTTATTTCGCCCTACATCATATCTTGTATACTTATTTATCCTCTTTTTCTTAAAATATGTTACCTATAACCAAACCCATTTCTATACAAAGTTCAATCAAATGCTCCCCATTATCATTTACATCTGGTACCCCAAACTTACCTACCACACCCTCTCTACATGTTTCTCCTACTTTAGCATTTAGGTCCCCTACCACGATTACTCTCTCACTTGGCTCAAAAGTTCCTACACACTCGCTTAACATCTCACAAAATCTCTCTCTCTCCTCTACACTCCTCTCTTCTCCAGGTGCATACACACTTATTATGACCCACTTTTCACATCCGACCCTTATTTTAATCCACATAATCCTTGAATTTATACATTTATGTTCCCTCTTCTCTCTCCATAACTGATCCTTCAACATTATTGCTACCCCTTCCTTAGCTCTAACTCTCTCAAATACTCCTGACTTAATCCCATTTATTTCTCCCCACTGAAACTCGCCTACCCCCTTCAGCTTTGTTTCGCTTAGGGCCAGGACATCCAACTTCTTTTCATTCATAACATCAGCAATCATTTCTTTCTTATCATCCGCACTACATCCACGCACATTCAAACATGCCAATTTTATGAAGTTTTTCCTTATCTTGTTTTTAGTAATTTATACAGGAGAAGGGGTTACTAGCCCATTGCTCCCGGCATTTAGTCGCCTCCTACGACACGCATAGCTTACTGAGGAAAAATTCTGTTCCACTTCCCCATGGAGATAAGCAGAAATAAACAAGAACAAGAAGTAGGAAGAAAAATAGAAGAAAACCCCAAAGGGGTTAGTATATATATGCTTGTACATGCATGTGTAGTGTTACCTAAGTAACACTACACATATACATACATACATATAACGAAAGAGAAAGAGAGGGGAGGGGGAAGAAAGATAATGTATTATTTGTAATCCACATTGTCAAAGCTGCTTCAATACATAGCTCCTATCATACCAGCCTCCACTACTGTCATTCCCTTATCACGCTGTCTTCTCAACGGTCTGCTTATCTTATCCTGTCCAGATGTGAATGTGGGGTTGCACAGCAAAAAGGCCAGAGAGGCAGGAGACGAACACTGATTATGGGAAAAGTTCCACAACTTAAATATATTTGACCGAAAGGAACATTGCTGGATCCTCTGAGGGAGGATCTCGTGTATGCCCTGCTGTCATCCAGGTTTTTTTTTCTAGTCTGTTTCGTATTATAAATGGCATACAGTCCTTACAAGTTGATGTCTCTAGTGTCATAATCGCTTGTATTCGACTGGTGAAGCCTACTGCGCAGGAGAAACGTTTCGGCAGTAACGATGCCGAAGTTTGCACGTGTCTCTCTCATTATGTAGATAACTGGTTCAGAGAACCGACAGGTTGATGAAATAGACGCTTGTAAAACACTTGGTATCCACAGTAAAGATACATAAGTATCGCACAAGCGTCTATTACCAAACCAGCTGAAATCTATTTGTTTAAATCTAAACTTCTCCCAGTGACATATCTTCTGAGCCCTTCTTCCAGTTATATAATTCTATTACATCAACACTCAGTCTACGCCTTAAAATTATATCACGTTTAATTATGTGACACCTATACTCTTATTTTGTCACCATATTTCAGAAGTTGAGAAAGGTCTTTTTTTTTATATTTTCTTTATATGTTTTGAATTAAATTACTGTGTTCCTGCATATTGTGACCAAAACTGCATGCATAATCAGACGAAAGATCTTTCGTACACATAAGCTGAAGGATAAATGGTGAATAATAGTCGAAATGCACTTACAAAATGGGGAGTAAAGTAGACAACATTTCTGTGTCATTATCATGTGTTGAGTTCATGATGGTTCATGATGAGCTGAAACGACTGTCCAGTGTCGTGTCCAGTGTTGTGTCCAGTGTCGTGTCCAGTGTTGTGTCCAGTGTCGTGTCCAGTGTTGTGTCCAGTGTCGTGTCCAGTGTTGTGTCCAGTGTCGTGTCCAGTGTTGTGTCCAGTGTCGTGTCCAGTGTTGTGTCCAGTGTCGTGTCCAGTGTCGTGTCCAGTGTTGTGGGTTAGTTGGGATAACTTCTGTGTTCCTATTAGTATTTTGTGGGTTAGTTGGGATAACATTAATGTTTTTATTACTGTATTTTGGGTAATTTGATATTCGTTATCGTGTCATCAGCAAAAGTACTTAGGTCGCTATTCATTCCCTCGTCTTGATCATTAATGTGGATTAAAAAAAAAAAAAAAAATCCGAAGCTGACCATGTGGAATGCTTCTTCTGACTGGTCTTCATTCTAATTTTACCCGATTTATGCAAATTCTCCGCTGCCTATCAATATGACATGTTTTGATCCGTAAGTTACTATTTTCTACAATACCATGTACAGCCACTTTCTTTAAGTCTTCTTTGTGGACCGCTATCAAATGTCAGGTGAAGAGCACTGTACTATTTATCATGGTTTGCCACATCAAATAGCTTTAGAAGATGGTAAATATTTTAGCCAAGAACGACTCCTCAAAATAAAATCCATGTTTGTGACTCAATAATCAAATTATCTAATTGACGGTGACTTCAAGTTACATCATCTATTATTAATTCTTATAATCTGTCTGCTGCTGAGACCCGACTGACTGTTAGTCGATGATAGAATCAGTCTTCAATTTTATGCTTATATATCATTATAATCAAGGGGAGCGCTAAACCCGTAGATATTATACAGCACCTGTGAGGGGAGGGGATGGAAGGTATTCAGGCTCAATTTAGGGTACTGGAGCACAGATCTAATTCCCTAGATCAAGAGCCCCTCACCAGCGTCAACATCTCCAACATGATACCCATTTGCGGTGATGAATTAGAGACAAATAAATTTTCTACTTGCATTTATAAGACCTCTTGAAAATAAATCGTCAGTGCCAGGGGATTTATTCTGATTCAATCTGTTTGATAATCACATCTTTAGTGAATGTGATATTACCTAATTTATTTTCATCAAGTTCTCTATATTTACTAACTGACAGGAAATAAATACTAAAAATTGAATACGTAACTGGATTTAGTCTCTCCCTAATTTCTGTTCTGTATACCTAGAAAAAACAATTCAGATTGTTCTTGAATTATCTTCCTACTTTGATTTTACATTTCCATTCGCGTTTTCTCATCACTTTTTTGCCACCATTTTGGTAATTTCAAGATTTTTGTTCGTAAGATGACATTCTCCTCTTCTGATGCATCTATAAACGACTCTTCTCAAATATTATAATCTCACTTTCCTATTTCGGTACTTTTTCGTTTGATTCTATTTCTCAATGGCGAATATATATATACACTGGGCAGTCAGTGCAATATTTTGGAAAGAGTCATACTGTTAATAGACTTTTGTACTGTTTGTCAGGTCTTCATGAAGAAAATTACTAGTAAGGATATACTAGTCAACATGAACCAGTTGTTCCATAATACCATGGTTAGCCTGTTCAGTAACAATTATTGCTGAACAGATTATAATCTGGGACCTTCCCTGCATTATCCGGGGGATTATACTTCCAGGCAAAATATTAAATAATAGATTTGTGATTGCTGTTTCGTTACCACTACATGATTTAATCAGGATTTCTTTGCTTGCCCAAAGTGGTATAATCCCTCGTTGACTCATAAACTGTTTGAAGAAGCAGTCTAAGATACAAACTGCCTTCATAAAGTCATAGGAATCTAGATTCCTTGTCAATGTAATGTAGTACCTTTCATCCTGCTAGAGAAATTGCAAGCTCTTAGTATCTCATGTGATCATATGAACCCTGGTGCTTGAGAAATGTACTGTTACTCAACTTGTAATCACATAAGAAACATAAGCAAAATAAACTCAGGCGATAAACATATGCATTCTCTAGTACTCAAAACGTGACAATATGAACCCAGTAACATATTACCCACCATGATCGTCGTGCCCTTAAAACTTAATCTAAAGGCTAATATTGCAGAGGCCTTTTCAAGCATAATGAAAAATATACCAAAAGTAACAGCTTACGTTCCCCATCACAGTCATGGTAAAGGGTAAACAACTGAGTTGGGAGAGTAAAATCAGTATATACATGCAATATTTTTCATCTTTCAAAGAAAGATTTCTTTTACGTTTTTTTTACTTCGTGTGATATCGAATTCCATTGACTATGAACAATGTCACGTGACATCCTTGCCATGCGCTCTCCCTCTGCCTATCTTTCATACCTGTCAATACCAAACATAAACGCACAGGACGCCGCTGAAAGCGTCCCGGCGAAGGCCAAGTGGGCGGGACGATGGAGGTTGAGAGCTCACCAAGAGGGTTGCCCTTTCACCCTTCACTTGCAGAAAGGTCTTTGAGGTAATCCGATACATCACAAGGCGAAGAAAGGATTATATGCAACTGTGTTTTTCACGAAGAGAATATTTAACTCGATACAAAAGATTTTATTCAGTTATTTGGCTTCTGGTTCTTTGCAATCATCAAGATCTTTCCTTTGTGATGGTATTCCGGAAGCAGGAAAAATTTCATACCGATAAATCAATTTACTTATGTCTTCAGGTGACTTAATAAATTATGTAGAATTTTCCGGCATATGATTAGATTATTCTTTCTTAAACGAAGAAAAAACACTTGGCAAATGGCAAACTTTCATTGTATGGCGAAACGTCGTTTCTTATACACGACGTTTCCCTTTATTAAGTACACCGAATACCTTTCTACCATGCTTCTTGGCACTGACTGTTATTTAATATTCTTTCCGAATGTTTCTGAGAAATATCATTACGGATTCAGGATTCAGGACTGCGCATGTTAGTGTATTACTCGGCAAATATTACCTGGCAAGGATCTTTGTTGTACAATAACACGGATCTTAGCTGTATAATACCACGGATCTTTGTTGTACAATACCTTAGCTGTACAATACCACGGATCCTTGTTGTACAATAACACGGATCTTAGCTGTATAAAACCACGATCTTTGTTCTACAATACCTTAGCTGTATAATACCACGGATCCTTGTTGTACAATAACACGGATCTTAGCTGTATACCACGGATCTTTGTTGTACAATACCACGGATCTTAGCTGCATAATACCACGGATCTTTGTTGTACAATACCTTAGCTGTACAATACCACGGATCATTGTCGTATAATACTACGGACCTTTGTCATAGCAATACCACAGATCTTTGTCGTACAATACCACTGATCTTTGTCTCGTAATACCATGAATTTTTGTCGTACAATACCACGGATCTGTGTTGTACAATAGAACGACTCTGTGTTGTACAATACCACGGATCTTGGCCGTGCAGTACCATGGATCTTTGTCGTATAATACCACGGATCTTCGTTGTACAATACCATGGATCTTTGTCGTACAATACCACTGAGCTCTGTCGTACAATACCACGGATATTTGCCGTACAATACCGCGGAACTTTGTCGTACAATACCACGGATCTGTGTCGTACAGCGGCATCTGTGCGTCTAAAGACGCGAGAAGGATAGCCACTGTGGGCCTTCAGACGAGCCACAAGAGCATCGATCTCTGACTCGCCGGTGATGGACCCGAGGAGCACTTCGGTGACACAAAGATTTGCCAACAAATGATCCTGGAAGTTACTCGTTAATGCACTTTTTTATGCACACTGATGACTTGGCCTCTTTTATTCGGCCTCTCAAAAATTATCATGTACTTGAAACTTAAACAGAAACACATTATTTTGTTATCAGCGATGAGAATATCTCATGTAATGTTGAGCATGCGCCCTCTGTGTCATGAGCTGCAATTTTTTATTGTGATTCTCTCACCACCAATAGTCTATTTGATCAGATCTACCTCTTGGCCCTCTAAACCATAGGTGTTTAAACTTCTCTGAAGCCAACGAAACATTTTTTGGTGTCTAGACAAAAAACTGTAATTTTATTCAAGAATATAAAAAGTACGACTCAATCTCTCACTGGCGAGGAACCTATACTTATCATTATCATTATAACTCATTGTAATTTTAGAGTAGTCATAATTAAGCACAGTGAAGATTAATAAAACTCACATAATATGTAACGTTTTACTGAGGCTCTTATAGCCTGGCTAAGATCTTTACAAAACATCCTCGTGTTGATTTAACTAAGTGAAATGAAATACATGACATGTTTATTATTATTTTAATGGCATTAAGGCGGTCGTAACTCGTGGACCAAGAGAACTAAAATTAGAAGCCATGATAACCTAACCTACCAAAGCAGAAAGAGCGTTGTTTGATCAGTAGCTGTGTGTGTTTACATGATATTCTCCTCTTGTTGTGATGCAGTGAGGTAGTGGAAGTAGTACCTTGATACAGTTGCCTTTAGCCTCTTGACAGTTCTTTAACAATCATTTCTCTTATCTTTACCAATTAAGAAAGATTTCGCGGAACGCAAAAAAAAACTTCCGTGGAACCTTTGGGTTCCGTGAAACAGTTTGAAAGCTCCAGCTCTAAGTTATATAATCACATCAGGTAACCATGTCATCGTATCACGAAAAACTGTAATGAACGAGTGTAAGTTTTTCAAGGGACAGACGTGCCTCGAACATGACATGAGTGACTATGCTGGGCGCCAAGACAATTGACGACAGACAGAAGTAAACAATGACTTTCCTTGGCAACATTGGAAACGGATCTGGGTTAAAACCAGCAGCAGGTCTACGATGAATGATCTTCCGCTGGTATGGAATGGTATCTTTCCAAACTGTGATTAGCGGGAAAGAGAAAATACAAAAAGAGAAGTGATGAAGCATATATGAACTTAAGAGAAATGGTGAGTGAGGCGACAAGAGAGTGAAGGACACCCAGACAGAGAAAGGCGAGACATGGAATGAAAGATGAGAGTATCAAACTGAGTAATGTGTCGAGGTTTATATGAGAGAGTTCCAGTGGATAGATAATATTGCAGAAGGCAGAAATTTTCACCCGCACACAGTAATGTGTGAGTGATCATTCTTAATAATATTAGCTGTAGATGTTGTGAAGTATGCGACCCAAGAAAAAAATATCATGAATTTGCGCCTAACTAGTATTGGCCAACAGGCCTACTGCAGCACTTTTCTTATGTTCTGTACCAGATTATATATACTAGCTATAAGAAAAACACTGTCTACACATACCCTCATTTCTAGAATATTGCATTTATCTTCGACGACGAACGAGATTGCCTAGACAACACGGCAAATAATAATGGCACTAGCCATGGAAGAAATGCTGCTCCTTAAATGTTACAGATGGAAACGAAGTCTATGAGGCTTCCATAATGATGATGGCGTGTGAGAAGCACCAACTGTTCAATGTGTGTAGGATTATCATACTGAAGATAACTGAGTCAGAGCTTACGTAGGTACCATCCCCAGCAACCATGTGCCAAAACCCTTACACCAAACAATATATTTTAATCAGACTAGAAAAGAACATTCATTCATATATATATATATATATATATATATATATATATATATATATATATATATATATAAAAAAAAATATAAAAAAAAAAATATATATATATATAAGTGGCTTCACTACTACGTGGATAACCACTCATCATGGTAGGTAAAACACATGTATGGTGATCAAAGTATTTACCAAGAAAACGTTTCACTACGAGTGGTTTCTTCGCTCTTATTGGTGAACTGAAGAAACCACTCATGACGAAACGTTCCCTTAAATAAATATCTTGATGAGTGTATGTCTTTCACGTATAACGTGTCGGTATCACCATACCAGTTCCACCACGCTCATCACTTCACAAGATTATTAGATTATTACATAAGATTTGAGGTTCCCTGGACCTCAGTGATACAATAAAGGTATTTCCTGTGTCCCCTTGGACCTCAATAATATAACAAGAACAGTAAAGAGTGAGGTATAATTTTCTAATGCAGCCTTATGTTAAAATAACTAAGAGGTATAGGTCAAGAATTCCACTAGGTTCAAGAGTTGGAGATCAACACACTCATGAAGTCTAGTCCTGTAGTTTATCACTATTAAAAGAGCCAAGAGATGTAAATCAACACTCTTAGAGGCCAGGAACCTCAAATCAACCCAGCTTAACACTGACAATAATTACGTCTTAAAGTATTTTTACTCTATTACCCTCCCACATCTCACTTCTTCCCCTAGTATGCAACTCTCCATCCTGATGCCTCTGCTTCTGCCCCTAGTATGCAAGTCTCCATCCTGATGCCTCTGCTTCTGCCCCTAGTATGCAAGTCTCCATCCTGATGCCTCTGCTTCTGCCCCTAGTATGCAAGTCTCCATCCTGATGCCTCTGCTTTTGCCCCTAGTATGCAAGTCTCCACCCTGATGCCTCTGCTTCTGCCCCTAGTATGCAAGTCTCCATCCTGATGCCTCTGCTTCTGCCCCTAGTATGCAGGTCTCCATCCTGATGCCTCTGATTCTGCCCCTAGTATGCAATTCTCCATCCTGATGCCTCTGCTTCTTCCCCTAGTATGCAAGTCTCCATCGTGATGCCTCTGCTTCTGCCCCTAGTATGCAAGTCTCCATCCTGATGCCTCTGCTTCTTCCCCTAGTATGCAATTCTCCATCGTGATGCCTCTGCTTCTGCCCCTAGTATGCAAGTCTCCATCCTGATGCCTCTACTTCTTCTCCTAGTATGCAAGTCTCCATCCTGATGCCTCTACTTCTTCCCCTAGTATGCAAGTCTCCATCCTGATGCCTCTGCTTCTGCCCCTAGTATGCAGGTCTCCATCCTGATGCCTCTGCTTCTGCCCCTAGTATGCAAGTCTCCATCCTGATGCCTCTGCTTTTGCCCCTAGTATGAAAGTCTCCATCCTGATGCCTCTGCTTCTGCCCCTAGTATGAAAGTCTCCATCCTGATGCCTCTGCTTCTGCCCCTAGTATGCAAGTCTCCATCCTGATGCCTCTGCTCCTAGTATGCAGGTCTCCATCCTGATGCCTCTGCTTCTGCCCCTAGTATGCAAATTCTTCATCCTGATGCCTCTGCTTCTTCCCCTAGTATGCAAGTCTCCATCCTGATGCCTCTGCTTCTGCCCCTAGTATGCAAGTCTCCATCGTGATGCCTCTGCTTCTGCCCCTAGTATGCAGGTCTCCATCCTGATGCCTCTGCTTCTGCCTCTAGTATGCAAGTCTCCATCCTGATGCCTCTGCTTCTGCCCCTAGTATGCAAGTCTCCAACCTGATGCCTCTGCTTCTGCCCCTAGTATGCAGGTCTCCATCCCGATGCCTCTGCTTCAGGCTACGGAACTAAATAAATTCAGTCAAGTCTAAGGTTTTGCCTGTGATGGGTAAGGGAATGAACACCTTAAATTTACTTCTCCACTTCTTCCACTGTCTCTGTATATGACTGAAGAAGGTTGCTACGCAGGCGAAATATTTCAGCAAGATATCCAAGTGTTGCGCATATGTCAGATTCATGAATTTGTCGGTAGAATAAACCATTAATAACGATACTTGTCTTGACATAACAACACCATGGTATCTTGGGACTAGTGGGTTCCGCCCACTTGTGATGCTGTCTCCAGTTGTTGCTCCTAACTTCCGGCTCCGGTATGTAAATCACCATTGTCATGCCTCTGCTTTAGGCTAAGTGACTGAGCAAATTTAATCAATGCTGAGGGACTAAAGACATACCTTACCTTTTCCTTTGATGTACCTTTGACTGAGTTCCGAAAGTTTTTCTACTCTCGGAGCCCGGCCATGGGCAAGGCTTGTCTGGTGCTTGCCTGGTCAACAGGTTGTTGCTGTTGGTGGCCTGCAACTAAGATATTAAAGACCTTTAATTCTACACCTCTTCCACTGTCTTCAGTATTAAAATCATCTCAGTTTCCGACTGAAGAAGCCTGCCGTGCAGGCGAAAAGTTCTGTAATAAGTATTTCATCACACCATATTGGAAAAACTGACTTGGATAATATTATTGTAACTGCAAATACTCTACATATGTTACTCTAGTGGTACCCACACAGCTGTGTTAACCACTAGTTATACGTCAGGTGCAACTCCAAGTGGAGGTCAACAACCGGATATTGTCAGCAGTTTCATAACTGTCACCAGGATGCCGGTGGCTATTACCCAAACATGACTTTGAGATTCTTGAATCCCTGTGTTTTGGCAAACTAGACATCCGGCCGGAGCTTACAAGACGGCACTGATTTGTCAACAGCGACTTCAATAAGTAAAATTTCCAGTGGTCTTCAACTCTTATCTGAAAAAAAAGCCCTTACAATTATGTTAAACCTAACACCGTTTCGTGTCATTGTTTTATGCTGCTGTTCCGAAACGAACGTCATGCTTGTGTATCTTGTTTAGTATCTTGAAAGTTTGAATAAGGATCCCTGTGGCCTCCGTTTTCTGAGAGAGCGAGAGTATATCGATCTTGTTTACTATCTTCAATGTTTGAATGGAGTTCTCTCGTGGCCTCCGTTTTCTGAGACTGCAAGAGGCCGGGTAACTAAAGTCTTTATTTTGGCTTTACTAATACAGTATATAAATGTTTTTATGGTGTTCTTGAAGGCACACAGATATTATGGGGACATAAAAATGTACATTGTTAATATTTAGCTAAACAAGGTGACTTATTTCCACTGGAGTCAAAGCTAATTTACATATTTAGACATTTGTACATGCCGCCAGATAGACTTCACATAGTTGATTGCTAAATGATATGTTATGTTGCTCTTCTGTATACCCCCAGAACTTATCATCATGTTAAAAATGAGGTCTGACATACTAGCAGAGGGAGAGAGAGACAGTGAGTGAGAGTGTATGCGTGAGTGCGTGTTTGCAAGCGTACATAGGAATGCCAATCTTACGTTTGCTTGTAAAAATGGGCACTATCAATCTTAGCTTGAGGAGTTGAGGACTGCGTGTGAACATTTCTCCAGCTATGATTCAGTTATCGGGCCGTGACTGGCAGGGAAAGTTACCAAAGATTTACTATGAGAATGTTGAAGTGCTTGACTAAGTTATTTTCCACAACTACTGTCACGCTCAAACCGGAGACGCAAACAGTATTTTGATTTTGTGTGGTCGCTTTGCCTAGTGGCCAGAATGGAATGGCCAATTCTGAGGCTCTTTGTGCCAATTCTGAGGCTCTTTGTGGCCAATTCTGAGGCTCTGTGGCCATTTCGTAGGCTCTTTGTGGTCAATTGTAACGCTCCTGGTGGTCAATTCTGAGGCTTCTGGTTGTCAATTCTAATGTTCATATTGGTTAATTCTAAGGTACCTGGTTGTCAATTCTAAAGCTCCTGGTGGTCAATTCTACGGCTCCTGGAGATCAATTCTAAGGCTTCTGTTTGCTAATTCTAAAGTTCCTGGTTGTATTTTCTTCCTCAACAAACACACATCAGATATACACCCACACAGAGGATCATCATAGCATTAAGAATAGTATGATAAGCATCAGTCATAGTTATAACCGGGAGGCGGGCAGAAACTGAGAATTAACAGCAACCCAATTAGTTGACCACACAAACATCCTGTGTACTCACAATGGTTGCAGGTCGAACCAGCCTGGCCCCTCTTCTCACTGGGTCTCTTCTCCTGCTCCATAGCTTTATCATCCTTGTCTTAAACTATGTATGGTTCTCTCCATTACTCTAGTCCATTCCCTTCCTGCTCTCTGGCTGAAGAAATGTTTCCACATCCTTTGACTCATCGTCTCAGCTGTTTGTCCCCTTGTTTCTGTGTTCCCTCTCAACAACCTGTCACTTCTACCTTGTAATTCCCCATATTTTTATGTCGTTATATGTTCCTCTGACCCTTCTTTCCTCCAGTGTTTTATCCTATTTCAGCCTTTCTTCTACAGACCGGTTGTGGAACTAACCTTCGCAAACCTGCCTTCTCTATTTCTGCGTTGACCAGTTGGGTTCCAGTGGTCATCCTGTGCCTGCTATCGGTATCAGTGTCTTGAACGATTCTTGTAGGTAACGGAATTCTAAGGGTCTTGGTTTCAATCGCCCTGGTGCGCCTAGGATCTTGAAGGATAAACTGAGTCTTGTGAGCAATGTCATACATGTTCCTTCCTCAACAAACACACACATACATATATACACCCACACAGGAGGGATCCATACATAGCTTTAAGAATAGGTATGATAAGGCGCATGCAGTCATTAGTTAGTGAAGCCAGTAGCGGAGAGGAGGGCCAGAAACTGAGAATTAACCAGAGCAACCGCAATTAGTTGACCACACACACACAAACATCCTGTGTGTGCCAGGAGTTGTGACTCGACCCCTACAACCACAACTAGGTGAGTACACACACACACACACACACACTGCTTCAGCAGATCACCACTGCCCCTAGGTGGCCGTGCGGTAAAGCCTCGCTCACGTCACTGGAGGGGCCGGTCTCAATTCCGCGTGTGCCGCAACATTTCAAGTGTTTCCTAACACACACACACACACACACACATACATACAACAGGCCTAGTGTCTAATTGACATGTGCCTAGGACAAAATGGTAACTAACTAACTAACTAACTGCTGCAGCATATTGGCGACTAGCGAACTCAGTAAGAAGTCGTTCTGGACCCTGTACACCTTGTACATTAGGCCCATATTGGAGTATGCAGCACCAGTTTGGAACCCACACATGGCCAAGCACGTCAGGAAACTAGAGAAAGTGAAAAGATATGCAATGTGACTAGTCCCGAAGCTTGGGGGCATGTCCTACGAGTAGAGGTTAAGAGAACTCGACTTGATGACACTGGAGGACAGGAGGGACAGGGGGGACATGATAACGACATATAAAATACTGAGAGGACTCGACAAGCGTGGACAGAGACAGGATGTTCCAGAGATAGGAAACAGCAATAAGAGGTCACAATTAGAAGTTGAAGACTCAGATTAGTCACAGGGATGTTAGGAAGTATTTCTTCAGCCATAGAGTTGTCAGGAAGTGGAATAGTTTGGAAAGTGAGGTAGTGGAGACAGGTACCATACATAGCTTTAAGAAGAGGTATGATGAAACTCATGGAACAAGGAGAGAGTGGACCTATCGGCGACCAGTGAAGAAACGGGGCCAAGAGCTATGAATCGACCCCTGCAACCACAATTAGGTGAGTACACACACACACACTTCGTCGTCTCCTCCTTCATGTATTACAGTTACTGCACACAGACCAGCAATA
This sequence comes from Cherax destructor, assembly GCA_009830355.1. Taxonomy (NCBI): domain Eukaryota; kingdom Metazoa; phylum Arthropoda; class Malacostraca; order Decapoda; family Parastacidae; genus Cherax; species Cherax destructor. The sequence continues at coordinate 18,225 of WNWK01013201.1, forward strand.
CCTTGTAGCTGGTGTAGAACAGAGAGGTTTCGTGCTAATTGATTTGCTCTACCCCGGAGGTGCCCAGTTAAAGACGACCTCAGAGAACACCTAATGCTTCACGGCTTCACCCCAGCCTCATGCTTCATGATGTTACATTTGGCTTCATTTCTGTCGAATGTTTAATAATAAAAGAAGAAGAATTTCTTTGGAATTAATCTCATAGAGTTTATAACCTTGGATAACAGAAAAAAACTTGACTTATGTCCCTCGTGGTCAAGGTTGACAGTACGGTACGTTTCCGTGTTTCCTACCTGTGAGAAATACCATCCCTTATTCTCATACTCTACCCTCATGGGTTTTTTTTCGTACCGTACAGTACGGTAAAAGTGTCGACCCTAAGTTCGTACTTTTTGCAGCATTTTTCAATAATGTATTTTCAAAACTGAGTTAACTAAACAATTCTACCTCCTTCTGCTTTCGTAGTAAACTGAGCACTAGACAGTAGGAGGCTTCTGCTTGAAGGGCTAATAATTCTAACAGTGGTTAAAATTATTAGCCCTTTAATGTCGATGATATTTCCTAACAGGAACTATAATGCCAGCTGATTTACTCAATTATATCACAATTATATCGACACAGTTCCTCACATGAGATTAGTAAACAAGTTGGAAGACCAAGCGTGTATAACAGGAAGGGCACTGGAATGGATCAGGGAATACCTCACAGGGAGGCAACAACGGGTCATGGTGCGTGATGAGGTATCACAGTGGGCGCCTGTGACGAGCGGTGTACCGCAGGGGTCAGTCCTAGGACCAGTGTTATTCTTGGTATATGTGAATGACATGACAGATGGGATAGACTCAGAAGTGTCTCTGTTCGCAGATGATGTGAAATTAATGAGGAGAATCACATCGGAAGAGGACCAAGTAGGACTTCAAACAGACCTGGACAAGCTTGACATCTGGTCTAGCAACTGGCTTCTCGAATTTAATCCCACCAAATGCAAAGTCATGAAGATCGGAGAAGGGCAAAGATGACCGCCGACAGAGTACAGGCTAGGTGGACAAAGGCTACAAACCTCGTCAAAGGAGAAAGACCTTGGGGTGAGTATAACGCCAAGCACGTCTCCGGAAACACACATCAACCAGATAACTGCGGCAGCATATGGGCGTCTGGGAAACCTAAGATTAGCATTCCGTTACCTTAACAAGGAATCGTTCAAGACACTGTACACCGTGTACGTCAGGCCCATACTAGAGTATGCAGCTCCAGTCTGGAACCCACACCTGGTCAAGCACGTCAAGAAACTAGAGAAAGTGCAAAGGTTTGCGACAAGGCTAGTTCCACAACTCAGGGAACTGTCCTATAAAGAAAGATTGAGGGAAATAGGACTAACAACACTGCAGGATAGAAGGGTTAGAGGAGACATGATAACGACATACAAAATACTGCGGAGAATCGACAAGGTAGATAGTGACAGGATGTTCCAGAGAGGGAACACAGAAACAAGGGGGCACAACTGGAAGCTGAAGACTCAGATGAGTCAAAGGGATGTTAGGAAGCATTTCTTCAGCCATAGAGTAGTCAGGAAGTGGAATAGTCTAGCGAACGATATAGTGGAGGCGGGAACCATACATAGTTTTAAAATAAGGTATGATAAAGCTCATGGAGCAGGGAGAGCAAAGACCCAGTAGCGGACAGCGAAGAGGCGGGGCCAGGAGCAGAGTCTCGACCCCTGCAACCACAATTAGGTGAGTACAATTAGGTGAGTACACACACACACACACCTGACGACACTGGAGGACAGAGGTTAGGGGAGACATGATAACGACATACAAAATGCTGAGAGGAATAGATAAGGTGGACAGAGAAAGGATGTTCCAGAGATGGGACACAGCAACAAGGGGTCACAATTGAAAGTTGAAGACTCAGATGAGTCACAGGGATGTTAGGAAGTACTTCTTCAGTCATAGAGTTGTCAGGAAGTGGAATAGTCTGGCAAATGATGTAGTGGAGGCAGGAACCATACATAGTTTTAAGACGAGGTATGATAAAGCTCATGGAGCAGGGAGAGAGAGGACCTAGTAGCGATCAGTGAAGAGGCAGGGCTAATGTCTCGACCCCTGCAACCACAAATAGGTGAGTATATATATACACACACACACACACACACACACACACAAGTGGCATAATATGGAGAATGAAGTCGTGGAGGCAAGATCTATATATAGCCTTAGGAAGAGGTATGATAAGGCTCTAGGAGGGAGGAGAGAGTGACTCAACACCTGCAACCACATATAAGCGAGTACATATAGATGAATACACACACACACACACACACACACACACACACACACACACATTTTACGATATGCATCTAACATCTAGTTCATAATTTCCCCCCACATACTGAGAATTTTTCTTTTGGTCAAATTGAACAAATTCGTTACAGCTTTGTAGTATAATGAAGAATATTATGACATATGAAAACTTTCCAGGATTTTTCTCTATTTTCTTTGTGCTTGTGTGAAAAAAAATATGAAAATACTTATAGTGTAAATAATGAGAAACAGATACCAGTGTGTTAGATAATTTTGATGAATTAGATTATAAATTTAAGGCCAAAAAACTGATATACAGAAAGAAGGGAAAAACAAACAGAGAAAGAATGGAAAACAGAGAAAGAGGGGAAAAAACAAACAGAAAAAGAAGGGAAAACGGAAAAAGAGGGAAAAAGAGAAAGAATTGAAAACAGAGAAAGAGGGAAAAAAACAGAAAAAGAAGGGAAAACGGAAAAAGAGGGAAAAACAGAGAAAGAATTAAAAACAGAGAAAGAGGGAAAACCAGAGAAAGAGGGAAAACCAGAGAAAGAGGGAAAACAGAGAAAGTGGGAAAAACAAACAGAGAAAGATGGAAAAAACAAAGAGGAAAAACAAACACAGAAAGAGGGGAAAAACAAACATTAACACAGCTAAGGAACACAGTGTTTTATTTGCTACTTTTTATTTTAAAACATATTTCAAAATATGTAATTAGAAAAATTTAAACTCTTAGTTTATTTTGGTCAAATATTTTGAGAGATACTATAAAGTTTTAACTGCAGCAGCTAATGTATTGAAGTGGAATATATAACTGGCTGATACTACAGTATGTTGTATTTCAGAATCATTGCTACATCAATGTCTTTCATTGCAAGTCACAGTGTCTTTCACTGCAAGTCACAGTGTCTTTCACTTCAAGTCACAGTGTCTTTCACTGCAATACAAGTCTCAATGTGCGCTATACGTTCACTAGCGTGAGTCAGTGCCAGTGCCGCCTCGTGTCCCAGTGACGGGTAACTGTCCAAAACAGCTGGAACTTCGGTACAGTGCGGTATTTTTTCTATTTTTCATACCTGAAAAGTACTACTGTACCGTACCTTAAGGCACATATTGTACAGTAGTTTTGGTCTTGTAATTTATTAACCAAAGAAATCAACCGTACTGTACCGAATTCCTTACCGTGTCGTACCGTTCTGACAGCCTTGATTCTAGTCCTTGGTATTTATTTACTCCTGGGTTTAAAAAAATAGCAAATCGAAGATTTTAACTCTTAAAATTCCGTTTATTTCTGCTTTATTATGCATACATTAAAATTTGCCTTTAGATCTCCTGATTATATTCCACGAACATTATCTTTATTTCTTCTGATAATATGTATTAAGAGATGACTTCGTCACTTCATTTATTTTTGTACCTCTCTTTCTCTCGTCCCTGTCCTCCTCTCGTATTATTATTATGATAATCAAATAGAAGCGCTAAACCCTTACTTCCGTTTGTTAGTGTTACTAGTTAATCTTCCAAGTCAGACCGAAACGTCATCATAAGTTCCTTTATCCTACATACGGGTTATTTGTATATTGTTCCACCCGCGGTATTGTGTATTTTTTATTCTTTTTCGTCACTCTTAGTTACATAGATCTTAAAATTTGTATTATTTCCTCTTTACTTCATTAGCTTCAAACTTTGAGTAAACTGTGTGGGCGATTAAACTCTGGCTTCATCAACAATGGTTCAAAGTTGTTGTCTGGCTTCTTTGCCGAGACCGAGAATTTATAATTGACTTAATACCGTCAGTTATTCGTAAAACTGGACGCTGTCGAGTAGCTTCTCAGTTGCTGTTTACAGGTAAAACAACTTCAGTAGGTTTCATAGCAAAGATTTAAGAGTTAAGTGTTGGTCTCACTCTCCAGGCTCATCAACAATTTACGAGTGCATATACGCCTTCACTCCCACTATTTACAACTCTGAAACATTTCCTCCTTCATTACTATATACAGCCTTGAATGTTTGCCTCACTCCCAGTGGCAGCTGAAACTCTTCTTTGACTGCTGAAATTGCATTGACAGAAGAAGCTTTGACAACTGAAGCTTCGCTGACAGCTGGAACTTATCCAAAGTTAAAACTTTATTGACAGCTTATTTGTACTTGGAACTTCACCTTGAGTTCCCACTGTTCATAGCTAAAGCAGTGTCACCTAGTTAATGCTGGGGAAGGGCTCTTGATCCAATAAACTGGAGGTACCTACCCCTTCCTCGGATCAAATCTAACTAAGCGTCTCCTTTTAATTTCCAGACGCTATTGCATAACCCATACGGCTTTATCTCTCCCCTATGAAAATATTAATTAGCCAGTTATAAACCACAAGACGTGTTATTTATTTTTTCTAACAACACTGTGTGAAAGATGGGTTAATATTAAGATGGGTTGAAGATGGGTTGAAGATGGGTTAATATTAAGATGGGTTGAAGATGGGTTGAAGATGGGTAAATATTTAGATGAGTTGAAGATGGGGTGAAGATGGGTTAATATTAAGATGGGTTGAAGATGGGTTGAAGATGGGTTGAAGATGGGTTAATATTTAGATGAGTTGAAGATGGGTTAATATTAAGATGGGGTGAAGATGCGTTGATGTTAAGATGGGGTGAAGATGGATCAATATTAAGATGGGGTGAAGATGGGTTGATGTTAAGATGGGGTGAAGATGGGTTAATATTAAGATGGGGTGAAGATGGGTTGATGTTAAGATGGGGTGAAGATGGGTTAATATTAAGATGGGGTGAAGATGGGTTAATATTAAGATGGGGTGAAGATGGGTTAATATTAAGATGGGGTGAAGATGGGTTAATATTAAGATGGGGTGAAGATGGGTTAATATTAAGATGGGGTGAAGATGGGTTGATGTTAAGATGGGTTGAACATGGGTTGAAGATGGGTTAATATTACTGGACTCTCATGGTTGTCTTCACAAGGGTTGACTCATAGCGCCTGGCCCCTAACATTTTATATAAACATTTATCTTCTAGTTAATGAATAATAACTTATTTATTTTAATGGATTATAAAGAATAAATATTTTTGGGGTAAAAGAGAATATAGCAAAACAAAGAAAATGTTCTGTATTTTATTGAAATTAAGGGAAAGCGCTAAACCCATGGGGATTATATAGCTCCTGGGTAATGGAAGGGGAGGAGAAGCCCAGTTCCTTGGATCTAGAGCTCCTCACCGGCATCATGGCATCTCTCTGGATGGAGAAATACTCTATAATAATTTACATATAGAAAGTTACATTTAATAGTTATACATATACGTTGATTTATCATTATATGCATAAGATAGGTTATACACTCGATATAAGTCGATATATAGTATATAGTCGATAGGCTTTAAACGTAATTAATCAACCACATAATCTCTCCCAGTATATGTGTACGTAGAGTGCCATTCAACTCATGTCTAGGTGGTTTACTGTTTTAACGACCCTTATGTCTAGGTGGGTTACTGCCTTAACGATTCTTATGTTTACTGCCTTAATTGCCTTCATGAAGGCATCCAGCCTTAAGTAATAATGGTAGAATTACCGACAAAATGTTCGGTAAATGGACACAGGTGCAACTAACGTGACATTTTGAAATGTCACATTAGTTGAATGTGACCATTCACCTAACAACCTGCCTTAAGTCTAATATACAGTGCCATTTATATTCAACACCACCTGGAAAATTTTGTCTACATTACAGAGGCATATCAGCTGATCCAACAATAACCAACAAATGTCATAACACTGTAATGCATTTCCCCAGGCTCAGTGAGTGAGGTAACCTACTGACAGTACATGTGGGGGGTCACATCCCTACTAAGTATAAACGTTAACTCTCAGTCCACGACAGGATTCGAACCTGCACACTCTGCATCAAAGTACGCACTACTTTATCCACACTGCCAGGAGTCCGGCTGTGTGGATAAAGTACTGCGTACTTTGATGCAGAGTTTGCAGATTTGAATCCTGCTGTGGACTTAGATATAATGTTTGTAGATAATTTCGCCCGTTTGCGATTTGTAAAGCATTCCAAATCTGCCTACTACGTATATAACACTTCTGTTTATTACATTTACTATTCCTTTATAACGTGAGACATCATGAAAGTCCTTGGATTAATAATACTTTACTGTCTCTATGTAAATTTACTGAAAGTATATACACGCCATTAGAAATATTAACTGTATTCTTGACTGTTTCAATATACAATTATTCTTGCCTGTTGGTATCACTTTTAATCGCAACAAATCCTGGATATAATTTTGTAAAATGCTGTGATCCTCAATTACAAAAATTCATAGTGTTCTCAACTGATAGTGGTATTAATTTTTACACTAATATAATTTGCTTCATTGTACGATATAATGTTGAATGTGCCCTTGTTTGCCCTTCTACACTCTTGTTACACTGGTTTATTTTCTCGTTTGGAGTTACTAAAGAATAAACGAGTCCTAGCATGCTCCTCATCTTCTTGCCTCATTACTCACATTAGGTCCCTGACACCACCTAGGTATTGCCCTGAAATTAGCTACCTTCCTGAATGCTGCCCCTTAACTCCGGGGAAATCTGCTCACAAGACGCTGTATGAATATCATCTTGGTACTATAATTAGGTGACACACAGGAGCCTAACAGCGGCACCGAGGAGCTTCTACAGCGAATTAAGCGTTCATTTTGGAGACATAAGCGAGGGAATGATAGTAAATTTCCCCAGATGCTAGAGCCGATGACAGCCATGAGAGAGGCTTTCTGCTTCCAGGTGAACGCGTCTGTTACCTCTTGCTCACTTGGGAATTCACCCGTTAATTCAGGACCTAATCTTTATTTTTACAAGTATATGATACAACTTATACAGACTTAGCTGACATCTGTGACATACTATATGGAAAGCCCCTGGTTATGCAGAGCATTTCGGGCAACTTAATTAATTTTGTTCCCAGGATGCGACCCACACCAGTCGGCTAACACCCAGGTACCTAATTGCTGCTAGGTGAACAAGGACAGCAGAAGTCTTAAGGAAACACGCCCAATGTTTTCATCCATACCGGGGATCGAACCACGGACACTCAATATCTGAGCTGAATGCACTATCAACTGAGCTACAGGACACCTTAAGTTCTGAACAACTGTTTGCCTTGGTTCTTGTCCTTAAATTTGCCAGTCGCGTACGTGTATTCAGCTAGTATTGGTTGTGGATGTCGATTTATAGCTCCTGGTTCCACCTCCAGTACCACCCCATTATTACATGTTCCTCACCTTTTGGGCCTGATGATTAAGAGCCTTCAAGGCTCTTAATCATCAAGTTACCATCAAGGTACCTCCTGGAAGAGAGAGTCCGGCTTAATAAGACTTGCTTCTGTGTCTCCCTGGCGGACAATATTCGGCCACTGCATATATTACCGTTGACCTTCCAATAAATGGTCTCTATTACCTTTAGTGTCAAGTAGAAGCGCTTTCAACGACAACTTTCCTGTTTTTACCGTTATGTTTGCCAACGGGAAAATAATCGCATCACTTTGCTTCCTGTTTGTGAACGTAGATATTGTCGCATTGCCTTACCTGTTTGTGAACGTAGATATTGTCGCATTGCCTTACCTGTTTGTGAACGTAGATATTGTCGCATTACCTTACTACGTGCTTGTGAACGTATTGTCGCATTACCTTACTTACCTGTTTGTGAACGTAGATATTGTCGCATTAACTTATTGATAAATTAGACACATATGCAACACTTGGGTATCTTTATTGAGGAAACGTTTCGCCCCACAGTGGCTTCATCAGTCCATACAAAGTAGAAAGTTGTCTGACACAGCAACGTTTCCTCAATAAAGATACCCAAGTGTTGCATATGTGTCTAATTTATAACTTGTCGGTTCTCTGAACCATTCATCTACATTCTGTCTGACACAGCAACAGCTTGGGATCTTGATACAAACGAATTCTTCAACACTTGTCCAACCTTTGGACGAAGACCTACTTCGACTAGTGGATGGTACCACTATGACCCCGCCTCCTCCTGCTTCACCTCACCTGATTACAGCATTTAAGCCACCTCTACGGCCTTGTGCTACACTTCTAACAAGATTGATGGACTGAACACATCGACTCCAGGCCGAGGGACTGATTACCTCAAACTCCTCCTCTCCTTACACCTTTCTACTTTGTATTGGATTGATGAAGCCACTGTGTGGCGAAACGTTTCCTCAATAAAGATACCCAAGTGTTGCATATGTGTCTAATTTATAACCTAACCTAGCCTAACCTAACCTAACCTAACCTAACAGGGAGAACCACAAGAATGTAGCAGAGTTTCTTCAAGTAATGCCAACGTTTAGGAGTCATCATAATGCCGTCATATAAATTATGTTGTCAATATGTACCAGTCATCATGTACTCTCATTTAGTAACCGATTTAAAATATTTTTTTGTTTTATTACTTTAATTGTTTATGGTATTTAAATAAAATATGACTTTTTTTCCAATGACATTTTTTTCCTAGCCAAAACTGTGACTTACTTTCCGTGACTTTTTTTCCTGTGACTTTATTTCCGGACACCCATAGTCTTAACACAGTTCGCTGATATACAAAAAAAAGCCTAAACAAGAAAGCACCCGATTGTTGCGATATTTTATAGTTGTGGTCGGAAAATGGTTTTTGCAATTCTTTGTTGACAAGTGTAAGGTTCTAACCCTCGGGGAAACAAAGTAACATCGACACCTTTATACTAGATCGTGTAGAACTTAGTCGTACGTTGGGTTGCGTGCGGCTAGCAGTAACAGCCTGGTTAATCAGGCCCTGGTCCACCATGAGGCCTGGTCACAGACCGGGCCGAGGGGGCGTTGACCCCCGAAACCCTGCCCAGGTATACATAAATGGAATACAGTACTGACAAGCTGAAAAATTAGACACATGTGCAACATCTGGGTGTCTATTTGTAGACGTTTCGCCCTCCAGTGATTTTACATAAAAAAATACAAAGACGCAATCTGAAGAATGTAGAATTATATTCAGAGGAGGCAATCAGTCCCTCATCCTTGGAGTTGGTGAAGAGCACCGTAGTCTTGAAGGCACTGAAACACAGTCGGTTAGGTTAGGTAAGCTTTGTCAGGAAACAGGACAAGTGTTTCCTGAATCGGGTCTTAGTCAGATGATGACCCACCGTTGGAGCTTTTGGTCATCTGACCGAGGCCTTCCGCTGGCTTACCGGTCCACCCCCTTTAAAAATTATGGTCATAGTTATAACCATTTAGTTCTTGAAGCACAGTCATGGAGCTTGGTGCTTATATACAGGCAACATGTGTAGGACGTATACACCTGGCATGCAAAACACAGCAAGAGGACTCCCTGAGCTTCCCCAGCGCTCGGGCTTCGGCTCAAAGTTGGGGTGTGGCTCCAAAAGAATCCTGTAGTCCTTGCTGCCTTTGCACCCCAGGACATATCTGCTGCTCCAGCGAAGCTGCCACTCCCTTCGAGCCCCATGGGAGCGGGGTAAGTGGCAGCACAGCTGTGAGTTTGGGATTACTCACACCAGCGTACACCACTGAACTTAGACACCACGGCAAGCAATGTGGGAATGGTCAAGGCGACTGCGTGACCCAACTCTACCACGAGCTCCAGAGTCCAGAAAGTTACACTCTGTAGAGCGAGGGCAAGCTGAGATGAGGTGCGCATTCAGTGCAGCTGCCACCACGGGCCCTGTTATAAACCCTGCCAGCAGTTTACATGTTGCACCACTGACGGGTCATCTTATGATTAAGACCCGTGCCAGGCCGTGTACTGGCGAACAGTGAACAGAACAACAATGAACAGACTGTGGTTCAGTTCCCTCAAAACTACAGTGTTCTTCACCAACTCCAAGGCTGAGAGACTGATTACCTCATCTCCTGCATATAATTCTACATTCTTCAGATTATGTTCTTGTGTTGATAAAGCCACTGGATGTCGAAATGTCTACTAATAAAGATACCCAGATGTTGCACATGTGTCTAATTCTTCAACTTGATCGTACCTGCCGCGAAAAGAACTTTGCAATCCTGATTAATAGGAATCTGAAGCCAATGCAGCAGTTCCCAAGTGTTAGCAAGAAGGTCAATGTAGACTGTTTGACTTAATATCCATAAGAATAAGTAATAAAAGTCCCAACTCTACGCATCGTTGATACGACCTCGTTAAGATCATACACTACAGGTCTGGTCTCCGCATTACAAAATGAACAAACGCAAATGAATTGGCAAGTACAGAAAAGTGTACTTATGTATTTGTACTCATTTGTGGCTGCAGGGGTCGAGTCGCAGCTCCAGGCCTCGCCTCTTCGCTGGTCACTATTAGGTTCACTCTCTCCGTGTTCTAAGAGCTCTGTCGTACCTGTTCTTATAGCTATGTATGGATCCTGCCTTCACTACATCACTCTCCAGATTGCTCCACTTCCTGACAACTCAAGTGCTGAAGAAATACTTCCTAACATCCGTGTGACTCATCTGAGTTTTCAACTTCCAGTTGTGACCCTTTGTTCCCGTGTCCCATCTCTGAAACATTCTGTCTCTATACATCATGTCAATTCCTCTCAGTATTTTATACATCGCGTGTGTGTTATATCTTTAGAGTGCACCTCATAAATATCGTACAGGTAGTAGTCACCTTTTACTCACCCAATACACAGACATATAATAGGTCGAGGGACTGAATCATTAGGTTCTCTTAGCTAAGCAACTGCCAGTAGTACAGTCAGTTCTCTTATAAATCCATATATGTACGTACTTTGATTTTTTTGTAACTGTGTTACAAAATTTCAGTCAATTTCAGGTACACTTTTTCTTTTACAAAATATCGCGCTACCACGACGTTTCGGTCCAAATTCGACCATTTACAAGTCACACTAACAAAACACAAAAGAGTGAGGGAGCTTTATAAGAAATGCGACTGTAATGTAAAATAATAGATTCAGTTAATAAGTGAATTTAGACAACGAATATCACACAATAATGCCTAATCAATTATACACATACGCTGGTCCAAGAGGCTAACCAGTCTGCTGTTTCAGCAAGATACGGTAGGTATGAGTTATTTATAATAGGTAAAGATAGGGTATTTAGTCAAGCTTTTTTTTTTAAGTATGTCGATAGGAATTGTGACTCCTAGCTCAGTGGTACAGCTTTCAGGTCACAACTAAAAGTACCCGGGCTCAATCATCAGGTAAGGTGAGATGTACAACATTGGACAGTCTTCTTAAAATTGCTAACATTTTTTACCTGTCAATAAATATACGTATATCCAGACATTACTCAGCTGTTGCGAGTCGCATCCCAGGGGACACAACATAAAGGATCCCAACGAAATAAGTCACACTTCTTGATTTTTTGGGTTATCCTGGGATAATAACGCTCCAGGGTTAATTAAATAAATTATTCTACGAAGAAATTATTCGATGACTGAAGGGACCTCAACAGAAATCACTAGCACTTTTGACTTTATTGTATTATCCTAGGTTAAACTATGAAATTTTCCTTTTTATGTGTCCATAACATCTGTGTCTTCAAGACCAGCGCAAAAAAAACTTTTTGTATATTAAATACTCAAGCCTAAATAAAAACTGTATTAGCCTCCCCTACGACGAACCTCCGTTTTCTCTTATCAGCCAATGTCAACACCATAGGGGATAAACCATACCACGGGTGGGGTTCATGAGCCATAGGGAATAACATGTGCTCACATATATTCCTGGCCCCACGGCTTTTATTGCATGTTTTACCATCAGAAGTTCAACAAATGTTAAACAAAGTGAGATTGTTGTCCAGCTTATAGAGCCAATAATGAATTAAAGTCTATCGACTATTGGTGGGTCGCTGAAGGCTGCATATCACCTGTGCATACACATCAGGAGAACTTCAATCACTAAAGTATATATTCTAGTAAGCTCTCAGTTTATATATAATGAGGCATATAGTACTAGAAATAGTAGCTTAATCATCTTAGGTGAACCTGTATCAAAAGAACTAAAATAAGAGATGTATTTAGGTATCCCCCGTATACCTGTACCCCAAGTCTTCCAATACTCATAGTCAGATCATTTAGGTACAGGTACACATACGTACAATTATCATACATACTGTAAATTACCTAGGATGCATATAAACTACAGTTCAACTCTCTCAAGAGGCCTAGGTAATATAGCTCAACCCTCATAAGAGGTACAGGAGCTGAAGATCAACACCTTGAAGGCCTCTCAAGGTAGGCGCCTAGATGCGGGTGAGGGGCTCGTAATGCAAGGAACATGACTCGTTTTTCCTTCCCTTGAAGACCCTGATTGCTTCTCATTCTTCCAGGCACTGTACGACCCCTACAGGTCTAGCGGTCCCCTCCATAATAATAATAATAATAATAATAATAATAATAATAATACATTGAAGAAGGTTGGGAATATTACCTTAACATAATAAAGAAGTCTAGCGCCTATAGCTTAACTTCTTCAAAAGGCTAAGGAGCTGTTTCTCAACATCCTTAAGAGGGACATGGCCTAATAAATCCTAACCACATTAGCGTTGAAGCCGATCAGTTCAAGCATTCTCGAGTATCACGGACATCAATGACGTTCAGTGAGGACAAATTTCAGTTACTCCAGTATGGAAAAAAAGAGGAAATATAAACTAGAACGGAGTCAAAAACTAACCACTCGGTACAACGAAAAACTAATGTGAAGGACTTAAAAGTGATAATTCTGGAGGATCTTACTTTCAAGGATAAATAACGAGAACCTTCAAAGGAAGATACGGTTGATATCCATTGGCCTGTACTCTCCGGAATGCAGACGAGAAAGTTGCATCATAATTTACTCTGGGAAAATCCTAGAGGGACTGGTCCCTAATCTATACACAGAAATTATCCCTTACGAAAGCAAGAGGCTCAGCAGATAGTGACAAAATAATCCCAATGAAAAGCAGGGGTGTTATGAGGACACTGATAACACAAGTTTAAGGGGACCAAGATTCTGCTACAGTCTCCCACCATAGTGACCATATATAAGGGGGATTACAAACAGGCGAACCTTTGCATTATCATGGTGGTCAGGAAGTGGAATGACCTGGACGACGAAATGGCAAAGACAGGATCTATGAAAAGTTTTATAAACACATAAGATAGGGCCAAGAGGCTAGGGACTGAATAAACCTTGCAAGCGGAAGGTTAAAGGTCTCGCCAGGGGCTTAATATAAATGAGTACAAATTTATGAATACACAAACATGACCAATAACTTTCAAATACCACTGGCGAAACAGAATGGAACATTTTTATCAAATTACTAAGATGTAAAGCAAAGTAGTAAGAACCAACACTCTGACAAAGTTGTGTGTATGCAGAGGAATCCACTTAGAAACACGTTGAAACATAATACGTCGTAAGAAGTTTCGGTACGTTTAAGAGCCTAAGTTTAGTCATGCAACACATCAGCAAGATTTCGACAACAATTCTCTCATCCTCTTGATCAGAAAAACACATCTCAAGCCTGGGAACTGCAGGAGCAACATCAGAACCTAAACAACACTGCTTGTTCATGACTCAACACAAAATATCTGAAGACGACAGAGGGTGACACAGCAACACACGTATGACAGGTGAAGGCCATGGCTTTTAACTCTCAAAAGACACGCACTCACATATTATATATAGTTCAATCTGTCCTAGTTTACAAATTATAGGCCTGTCAGTACACTGCCACTTCTAAAATACTACAGAGCAGTATTATGTTTAAAAGAGAAATACTTTCAAATATACTACACGATCTTCGATCAGGTTTTATGGGCTCTGCCTTGACTGACACTTCCTATAAACATCCTGTGACAACATCCGGACCCAAATTTCGTAAAAAAAGTATATTTGGATTCACTTTATATAGAGATTTAAAAAAAAGTGAAAAAATATCAGGTAACGTTTCGATACATCAAGTCTATGCTTAGTCAATCAATTGTCAAATTTAATGCTTTTATATCATGATGATATAAATAATATATTTTGAGTATGTAGTTACACCTAAGTGTTTGTTCGGTATAGTATCGTTCATTACGTTACATTTTACAGTGTTTTAATACGTTTATTTCCAATACCGTGTAGGTTAGGTTAAGTTAGTTGTTTGTCAGGAAACACGACAAGTGTTTCCTTAGTCATATGATGCCCAGCAGCTGGAGCTTTCGGTCATCTGATCGAGACTTTCGCTGGCTTACCGGTCCACCCCTTAATATTATAGTTATAATTGTAACCATTAGATACTAACTTATTATGTAATCTAAAAATCACTGTTCACTGTTTGATTTGATTTTGCCAGACATACTCAGCTGTCTACGGCCATTACGAATCTGGATACTGAAAACTGATTCACGAAACGATGGAAAAAATATTCAATAACTTTGTGACTATGTTATTAGAATAAATTTGTTTTATGACTTACAGTTTTGGTGTTCTGGGTTGGATCATTCAGTAGAGTGACAAAGTTGCCACTCTCAAATGCATTCTACAAGCATAGAATTAGTAGGGTACTCATCCACTTGTAATGCTCTTCCATAGAATAAAATGTGAGAGGGGCACACATAAACATACAACAAGAGAAATAAACACCACTGTTTACATACGCATGCCACCGTTGTATGCGTATACTAAGATGCAACACTGTAAACTCTTTGTGTAATCAAACTGAGTAAACAAGACATCCTTAGGGTAATTTAACCCTGGCGGTTTATCACAAAATATCCCATTGATTGTAGGGTGAAAAGTAGCCGCAGTAATAGAATGTCTTGATCCTCTTAAATCAGTAGTAATATGGTTTCATATACTCACCTATATGTGCTTGCAGGGTCGACTCACAGTTCGTGGCCCTGCAGTATAAATGGCGTGCTGAATAGGTAAAACTTACGATTTTGGAATAAATAGCAACGATTTTCTTGTCGAATAAGGCAAGCTAAAATTTGTGTATGGAATAATTTCGCAAAAGTCATTCTGAACCTATCTAAAAATATATATTTCATTGTGTTTGTTTACTATTAAATTATTGTAAACTTATCTAAAATAGATTTAGTTGAATTAGGCTAAATTAAATTACGCTTGTTATAATAAGGTTAGCAAGTTTTCTAAGGTTCTTTTGGAACAAAATTATTAATTTTTTTATTAACATAAATGAAAAAAAATATCTTTATACGTTTAAGAGAAATTTTTAGAAAGGACTTAATTTTAAATGAGTTCTTGCTAATTGACCAATTTTACCTATTCGGCACGACATATATATATTTGTGTGTGCGTGTGTGTGTGTGAATGACGGAATAACTTACCGCTGACTAAACAGAGCGGTGAGCCACGACAAAGGATCGACCTTATGCTGAATATCCCACACAGGTGTAATGTTTCATGCAACACAATACCATAATATGGTATACCCGTGTCAAGCTTATCTTATCTTATCTGAAGCCAGGAAAGTCGTAGCTATGCGACGCTTGTCCACCCATCTCATTACTGACCAAGCCATGCTCACACCATACCATAGCTTCCCATATCTTGCTACGCAAAAATAGCGAAAAAATATCAACAATTTAATTATCGTGTGCATGGAAAGAGAAAACATGTCCGCCCGACCTCTGTGTCCACGTGAGCGTCGAGTGGAACACACAAGGTAGTCTTGTTTTTGTCTATACGTTGGAACTGTGTATTAAAAACTGTATATATATATATATATAGGCATTTGTTTACTAAGTTGGTTCATGATTATGTTCCATGAATGCAAGTTAATTACGAACCAACATACATGGCTACAGTGATACGTGGATATAGTGATGTACATGGATATAGTGATACATAGATATAGTAATATCTTACAGGTGGTATTTTTCTTCTTTCTCCTCTTTGAAGTCTTGTTCTTCCTCTTATTTCTTCCTGCTGTTCATCTTCGCCTTCTTGATTGGCTCATTACTTTCAAAACCTATCGCCTCTATAAACAAAAAGGCACAATATTGTGGCTGAAACAATACACAGAAAACCCGCACATGACGACGTTTCGGTCCGAATTGGACTATTTACAAGACACACTAACACATGAGAGAGAGGGAGCCAGCATATCGACTATGCAATAATCAATAAGAGTACCTCTGACCTACAGCATAAACTACCAAACAAGGATGAGTTAGTCCCTAAAAAATAGGGATTATATAAAACTCTCAGTATATGTTAACAGGGATATGCACCTGGTGTATATATAATATATATTATATATGCACCAACATGTATATATATTATATTATATATACATGTTCTCCTTTATAAGTGTAAAGAGATGCTTAAATATGAATAAATGTAACTTACAGCCGGTGACGAATTCTTGAGACCTTAGGACATTTAAGAAAGTGCATAATCAAGGTTTCCGCGAGAAAACAATAACCATCATTTGGATACTTGTCCGGAACACGACATAACACTATAAATGATAATAAGTCATTGGAAATAGAATAAATATGAGCAAAACGCGAGGAAACTGACAACTAGCCAAGTAATGAAGGTGATTACCACGTGTCCTTCATGATACAGCCTCGTACTATCCAACACTAGCCTTTACCAAGTTCAAACCAAAACAAATAAGTGGAAATAGAATAAAACATTAGTTCAACGTGAAATTTGTTTAAAATAAACTAATCAGGTGAGTATACACACATATGTTTACTTTGATACAGAGTGTGCAGGTTCCAATCCTCCTGAGGACTGATAGATAATGTTGTTAAAAGTTCGCCCGTTTGCTATTTTTAAGCATATTATATATATATTTATATATATATATATATATATATATATATATATATATATATATATATATATATATATATATATATATATATATATATATATGAAGACAACACTATGAAAAATGAATTCACTGATATACATTATCAAGGAACTATCATAGTTCCTTGATAATGTGAGTAGTCACGAAGCTTGAATTCTATTTTTCATAGTGGTTGTCTTGCATATTTTATATCACCTGTTTACTGTGATCTTTTTGCATATATATATATATATATATATATATATATATATATATATATATATATATATATATATATATATATATATATATATATATATATATATATATATATAAATCATTTACCAAACTGCGGCAGGCCAGGATTCAACCCCACGACACATTGTCCCGCCTCAAGAGGCCACACAATGTACATGTCACCCTACCATCTGAGCCATCGATCCTACAAACAACATGAACCTAGCGAACTAGGCTTGTTTCATGTTGCGAGGACACTCGTGGCAGATGTATACTCAAGGATTAATTTCAGCCTCCTCCTGTTTGAATACCCGCCTCCACAAGCAGTCTATATGGCAATGGAACCACGAAACAAGTGGTTTTGAGTCAGTTTGGTAAATGATTCAAAACCACTTGTTTCGATTGTCGTGATTCACCATTTCTTCACCCATTTTCTCTAGGGGGTATCAAGACTCAAACATCACATACAGAGGTAGAGAGACCCAGACGTCACGTACAGAGGTTAGAGAGACCCAGATGTCACGTACAAAGGAAGAGAGGCATAGACATCACGTGAAAAGGTAAACAGACCTAGAGATCCCGTACAAAGAGAGACCTAAACATCACGTAAAGAGATAGATAAACCCAGACATCACGTACAGAGGTAGAGTCACCCAGACATCACGTACAGAGATGGAAAGACCCAGACATCATGTACAGACGTAGAGAGATCCCAGTCATCACTTACAAAAGTAGAGACACACAGATATCACGAAGAGAGATAGAGAGACCCAGACATCACGTAAGAGATAGAGAGACCCAAACATCAAGAACAGAGGTAGAGAGACCCAAACATCACGTACAGCTATGGAGAGACCCAGACATCATGTACAGAGGTAGACAGAACCATACATCACGTACAGAGGCAGAAACCCAGACATCACGTACAGAGGTAGACACTCCCAGACATCACTTACAGAGGTAGACAGACCCAGACATCAAGTACAGAGGTAGACAGACCCAGACGTCATGTACAGAGGTAGACACTCTCAGACATCACGTACAGAGGTAGACAGACCCACATTTCTCATGCACGTCACACAAGAGAAGTATGGACAAATCCGGAGTAGCCAGAATAATCCAGCTTTATCTGACCGGTAGGAGAAAGGCTAGGCAGTCAGGAACTGCCGACTCTAGCAATCTGTACTAGTAGACTCTAAAAATCTAAATACTGGAAATATAGACTATAGGTTAGACCTCCAGATTCTAGACCTCTAGAATCTAGACTGACTCCGATGGCTCTATATCGCTTCTAGTGCTGTATGTTGGCTCTGGGACCACACTGGTTCCAGCGCTCTAGACTCTATCGATCTAGACCAGAACTCTACTGATCAGTACTCATTGAGACCAGAACTCTACTGACCAGTACTCACAGAGATCAGAACGCTACTGACTAGTACTTATAGACCAGAACTCTATTAACTAGTACTCAGAGACCAGAACTCTACTGACCAGTACTCACAGAGACCAGAATGGTACTGACCAGTACTCATACAACAGAACACTACTGACCAGTACTCATATACCAGAACGCTAGTGACCAGTACTCATACACCAGAGCTCTACTGACCAGTACTCACACACCAGAACGCTACTGACCAGTACTCACAGAGTTCAGAACTCTGGACTAAAGGAAGTTACTGGCGACTTACCATATACACTTCCTTGACTCCTTCCGCAAGCCTAAATGCAATATTTGTAACACACTTTCAGCCTTTATTCTTAAGTAAGCAATAGGCCTACGGGTCGATGAATCTATGTATAAAAAGGTTTAATGTAGTAAATACAGTAAATAGGTCTACTACTTGAATTTACTAGGTGATAAATAGGTTTCATGCGATAAATAAATAGGTCATTGTTATACTAAGGCCTAAATACGTATACATATTGAAACATTTATTAGAGGATATGCCTAATAAAGGATAAATAGGTCTACTAGGTAAAGGTTGACCTTTGTGATAAAAAGGTGATAACCTGCCTTAATAGGTAAGCCTGTTGTTTGATGAATAGGCTTACTAGATATAAAATAGGCATGCCAGAAGATAAATAAGCCTTCTAAAGTTACTGTCCAAAGCGTGGGTCATTTGTAAATTATTTCAGCCATGATATTGGTACTTTCAGGTTAGGTTAGGTTAGGTTTGTCAGGAAACAGGACAAATATTTCCTGACGTGGGTCTTAGTCATTTGAGGACCCGCAGCTGAAGATTTTAGTCATCTGGCCGAGGCTTTCTGCTGACTAACTCCTCCACCACTTCAAAAATTAAGGTAATGATTGCTCTCCATAACAACATGAGGGAGGGGCACCCAGGGCCGCTGCGACACACTAATCAAGGCGATAAATAACTAATTTGAAACAATGACGATATCTCTTATTCTTTGTAAAGTGTGTCACGTAAAGTGTAGGACATTACAACCCCGTTCAAGCATAACATCCTGCGTGGTGGAGGAGTTAGGTAAATATAGCTCTTCCTGTAACCTTGAATAAACCCGTGTTGATAAACCATACCACGGGGGGTTACGATTTCGTGAGTCGTGTTGTTAACTCTGCTGGTGCAGCCAGTTGTTTTAACGTGGATGTTTTATTTTGACGAGCAATTGCAACAGTGTTTTACGAAACAGTTTATACTTCACTTGTTGGGGGATATGCTATTTTGATGATGGGGGAGGGATGGGAGGCTCTTAGAAATTTTGTTAGTAGATTTTTATTATTTACATTAATACCGCTAAACTCGTTGGGGCGATGCAGCACTCTGAGAAATGAGCTTCGACAAACCACGGTACGAGTGGGGTTAGAACTCATGGCAAGTGAGTCGTAAAACTTCACGCCATGAGTTCTAACCCCACCCGTACTGTGGACCACAGTACGGGTGGGGGTTAGAATTGCAAACAAACCATTGTCTGTGGTTTGTTTACAATCGTGTTATTACGATTTCGTAAGTCATGAGCTTCTGTCAGCAGTGTTACTGAATCCCCTTTGTAATATACTTGTGTAGTTAGTATCAGCTATGTTATATACATGATCCCTAGCTAGCTGTGACGTCACGAGTCCCGCGCATGTGAGCGCTGGGCCCCAGGCATCTTCCTCCTCCGACAGGCTTAGAACTGAACAGGTAGCCTCCGACGACAGGCAATATATTAACTGGCTTCGCTGAATTAACTGAGCTCACACAATGTTACTCTCTCAATGAGTCAAACAGTTCAAGATTCCACAGACTCACCGGAATCGTTACTCAACGTAATAACGATGCCACTGGTTTAATGGCTTCGTTATTTACCAAGGTTTCTCGGCTCAGGCTGATACATTTCATTACTTCATACATCTTGGCTGAAAAATGCTTGTAGTCCCACAAGTAATTACAATATAAAATATGACAGGGTGTATAACGAAACCACTGGTTCGTTACTCATCATTATTACGCCATAGCTGATGTACAGAATTCGTTACTTAAGATTATAACGAAGCCAAGCAATGAGCTGCTTACATCGTGTCAACAAAACGATCTCAGACGTACACTCTCCCGACAGGAAAACTTCCGTCAAGGTCACTGACTGTCTGGCTAGACAGTTGCGCAGATTGAGTTGCTGCGGCCTTGTATAATTATGCGCACAGTGCGCCGGAGAACGTTATATCATAGTGATGTAGGAAATATAATAACTAAACATCACAAAGTGTAAAAAAATCTGAAAAGGTCGCGATGTTTATAGTTTACAAGGAAATCATCTTGATTAGTTTAAAAGCACTGATGTAAACAAGTGCTTTATTATGTGTCCCTTCCTCCTTCAGCAGCTCTCTCTCTCTCTCTCTCTCTCTCTCTCTCTCTCTCTCTCTCTCTCTCTCTCTCTCTCTCTCTCTCTCTCTTACACAGGGTTTAAGAAGGTTAGGGTGAGGATTCCTAACTTTATTTACAAGCTAAGACCTATTAGCTACATCAGCTCTCTATATCTTGCTCTCTCTCTCTCTCTCTCTCTCTCTCTCTCTCTCTCTCTCTCTCTCTCTCTCTCTCTGAAGCTCCTCAGGATATCCGGCTGTTCGTATTCACCTGCTGCGCAATACTTAAAAGTAGAATCAGTTCTAGCTAGAACTAGAAGTATAAACAATACTTAACAGTAGAGGTACGTAGTGTATAGACCATGTCTTCCATCCTCTCCACTCCCATCTCTCCTGTAAATTCGATCCCTCTTTCCAATACGGTGTGGCATGTTTCTCCACACATTTCATGTCGACAGTGGCCAGAGGGAGAGGAAAGTGGGGAGAGAGCCTTCCACTTTACTACACAGTACTTGCTTCAAACATCTAGGAAGCTAGATAATAGATGTAAGCCCTCTTACAATACAGAAGTCGTCCTCAGCAGATAGCCTCGGCGTGGACTCAAATAATGTGTCTTTTACGCTTCTAGAACTAGGAAGTAAGAAACGAGGGGCGTAAATGGAGCTACTCCCAAATATGGACAAGATTTCCAATTTCTGTTGCAACTTCAAGAGAGCTTATTATGCTGACATCGGCAACCCTAAGAACTGTTCAAGTCTTCTGTTCTCTGTTTTTCCATAAGCGCTCACGTACTCTCACACTTTCACTCAGCCTCACTTTCTTTCTGAACAACTTGGGCAAATATTTTTGTTAGTGGGTTTGAGTTTGAGGAGACCTACCTAGTATGGGCCAATAGGCCAGTTGCAGTGTTTCTCCTTTCTTATGTTCTTATGTTATGTTCTTAATTCTTTCTCGAGTTGTCAAACGGATTCCAAAAACCAGGAATAGTCCAGATGAAATTAACCAGAGGTCGCCTGCACATCCCAATAGTTGCCTGAATCTTTCAAACCCAAACCCACTAACAAAAATATTTGCCCAACCCATGATGAATTTCAAGTTTTGAACTCTGGTTGTATCCTACTTAGAAGAAAGCTGGGATTGTTATTGGTAGGTAGGTCAGTGGTACGTAGGTCACAGCAAGACGTTGTAGATGCAGTAGAATAATTAAGCACTATATCACCTGTTTCTCCATCAGGAAGCTGTTTGACATAATCACTCACCCATTTCATCTGAACTAAATGGGACTCTTTAAAATGACCAGGAGCTATATCACGAACTTTGTACGTATTGCCACGAATTTGCTCAACGACACGCTAAGGACAACAAATTTTTTCCCAAATTTAGGCATTGAAGACTTTCAAAAATTCAATAACACTACGTGAGAACCAACCTTGATCTTACTAGGCTTGACATAAGAATTCCGTATTCTGGTAAATTCAGCGGTAACCATTGCAAGGGATTTTCTTACTCTCTTAAAAGTAATTTGAGCGTCAGGTGTTTTGGTCAAGACAATCATTAGCAATATAAACAACTCGTAAGTGTCTTGTCAACACCATACAGGGCATACTGCGATGAGACTTTATTTTGACATTTACGGTAGAATTAATGGAGCACTGCACATCAGGGATTGCCTCATCCCACGTAGGGCTGCTAGGATCTATGGCTACCCTTAGGACATCAAGGACTTTATTCATGCACTCTGCTAAACCATTACTAGCAGGATGGTGTACTACAATGGTTGACTTCTTAATTTAGTATTGATCACACTGCTTGTCAAACACAGCATTGCAAAACTCACCTACTGTCAACAACAATTGATTTGGGAACAAACGTGCAATAGTTTCTGCTGTTTTTATCTAGGATAGAGACCAACTCAGCATAATATGTGAAATGATCCATCATCACACACAGATTTTTGTTACCTTGGTCATTGGTGGCAACATAAACCTACATCGGGCTGGGGCCCCCGGCACTGCCTTAGTAGAGCATACAGTTTTCACAGGGCTGCACATGCTTAGATATATCGGTTGCCAGATGAGGCTAATAATACCTCGCTTGCTTGATGGACCGGTCCTGTCCTGGGTGAGCAACATCTGGAACATCTTGTGTTGGGTACAGAGCTGCATCCACCAACGTGGAAGGTGGTTAGTACAGGTGACTCAACTAAAAAGTTGTTGTCCTTTTTGGTCAGGAATTAATTACACTAGACCAAATCAGATCATTTCTCTGAGGACATTTAGCATCCTCTGTTAGAGAAAGAGAATCTTCGACTGCACCAACATGAGGTGATAGCGCATCAGCGACCATGTTCTGGATGGTCATGGATGGTCAAAGACCATCTCGCCAAACGTCCAGTTGGTTATTTAATCTGCAACAGAGGGATAAGTGGTGCATGATCTGTTAAGATATGGACTGGATACTGGTAAAGAGTCCATGTTTAAGAGTCCATGCAATGACTAATGCATCCTGTTCAGTAACTGAGTAATTACATTCATCTTTAACTAAGAATAAAATGGTACAGGCAAAGGGATTATTCTTGCCATCAGTCTTTTGCACTAGGACGGCACCTATACCAATATCACAAGCGTCTATTAAAGTCAAGTAATGAGGTTTCTCAAAATTAGGGAATGTAAGAACAGTATCTGAAGTGAGCTTTAAATTTAGTGTTTTAAATGCTCGTTCTTGACTGCAAGTCCAACTAAACAGAGCATCTTTCTTGAACAAGTCTGTCAAGTTGACTGCAATAGACGAAAAATTTCTTTTCAACGATCTGTAGAATTTTGCTGACCCAACACAGTATCTAACGGCTTTAGCAGTTTGTGGCTTGGGGAAATTTCAGATAACAGCCGCTTTACTTTGGTCAGTCGTAACCCCTCTAGGGATGACTATGTGACCAAAACACTCGAAGAGCTTGATCTTTAGGTTAACATCAGCAAGTTTCTCCAGTAACACATCCCATTTCTCAACATGAGTCTTGATTTGAGAATCACATAATCTAAATACACCACTACTTACCAACAAGACTTCTTAAGATGTTTGTCTTGGGTCTCGAAAATGTGATAGGGTTTGACTGTAATCAATATGGCATTCTGAGGAAATGATAATGATTTCAAGAGGAGAAAAAAGCTGTTAACTCTTGGTTGTCCTCACGAAAAAGGACTTGACAAAACTCCTGTAACAAGTCGTGCGTTGAGAAAACTTTGTTGCCACTGATGTTCCATAACAGAGTAGGCAGTGGAAAACGGTCAGGGATCACCTTTGAACTGAGTAGACGAAAGTCAATGATGGTGTGCCAAGTTCCGTCTCTCTTGGGTACAAACATTGGAGGAATTGCTTGGAGTGACAACCTCGTCCTCAACCATCTTGGTCACAAGTTCCTAAGCAAATGCGCACTGAGAATGTTGAAATCTGTAGGCAGGTTATACAAAAATAGGCCTGGTACCCAGTTCTACCAGAATGTGGTGTGATATTAGGTTGGCAAGTTTGCTTGTAGGCTACGACGAATTGCAAGAATCTGAGGTGCTTCAAGAGTCACACAGAACAAGAATTGAAACCGCCATATTAATGAAGTTGCCAACAACTCGGCCCTCATTATCTTGCCTCAGAGTGTGTAAACGTTAGGAACCAACAGTTTATACCATACTAGGGAAGTAGACCCGTTCGAGTTTGGCAAATGACAACATCGGATCGTCAATTTGAGACAAATATAATATAATAAAATAATAATATAAACAATCAAATAATAATGGTAATAAAAGATATATACAGTATACAGGGAGGTGTATGCCTCTCAGTACTTGATCTGTGTAAAAAAAAAAAAGATAATATACCCAAGTGTTGCATATGTATCTTATGCACCTCTAAAGTATTCTTGACTGGTAGTGAACAGTTTACACTGAATTTTAATGACTATCGTGTTACCGATAAGCTTGAAACTCAATTAGCCACCCAACCAACGAGTACACATGGTATATACACCAAGAGTACGACTCTCTGCATGTGTACTCAAAGTTTACCTAAATCTCTATTTTAGGTAAGAAAGTTTTCTGAGGTGATGTTGGTATGCTGCCTCAATGACCCTCGTGCAGTAGATAGGTTTTAAACTTAAACTAACGAGCCATTGCTCTCTTGTAATTATATATATTTTTATATTAATTAACCATTATAATTTGTTGAATGCAGTAAAAAAGAGCATATAATCTTTGCTTAAACAGAATTATGATACAGTGGTGACTCCTAATGGTGACCCATAATGGTGACCCCTAATATTGACCCCTAATGGTGACCCCTAATGGTGACCCCTAATGTTGACCCCTAATGGTAACCCCTAATGGTAACCCCTAATGGTGACCCTTAATGTTGACCCCTAATGTTGACTCATAATGGTGACCCCTAATGGTGACCCCCAAATCATTGGAATCAGATAAATTACTGGACAATGCCTGTTCTGATATGATTCATTTTTTTTTTAATTTATGGTATTTATGAAAACTCAGCCTGTCACTCACTTTGGGTTATGCAAATTTATATTTGTGAATTTTAGTAAGTAAATTATTACCGCTAATAGTGACCCAAGTGGAAATAACTCACACTGGCTTTATTGGGTTATTTTACAATAACTTTCTTTTGTCAGTACGGTGTGACAATGACTATGTGGCTTATGTTCCCTTCATGTGAATATAAAATGTTGTGGGTAAACTAACCTGTATTTAATCTAAATCAAGTTTATCTTATCAGAGCCACTAACACCACTAATTCTCCTTAGCATTCTTTCTTTATGTTAGAAAGAAAGAGTGGAGGAGGATAAGATAACTCGGTTATCTCATTCTCTCTCTCTCTCTCTCTCTCTCTCTCTCACACACACACACATACACACACACACACACACACACACACACACGTATTAAAATTAAAATCGACCATTCATTTCCTGGGTCATTCTATTAATGTTTACAAGTCTTGCTGCAGTCACTTCTTTTCATATATCTCTCAACAGCTTCACTTCACCAATAAACGAACAAAGTAAAAATCAACCTCTGGAAAAAAACGCTGTTTTTCATGCCAAGATCAGAGTCTGTGGGTTTTAAAATAAACCAACATTATCTTCACTTGTCGTTTATACCTAGTACGACGTATTATCTCTCACGATGACTGACTTCTCTTAACCTTGAACCTTGTGTTTGGTCAGTCATATTCTGGCGCTGGCAACCTGCTTTTCAAGTCCTCCCGACAGTCCTGAATTAGATAATCCGTCACAATCAGCTTTTTATTAGTTACTTATTCGTGTGGTCTTCAGTTCACTGCATCTTCTGCATTACTTTACCTACTGACACATAGGTACATGTCACTGTAAGCTCAGTGAGAGTTCACAGGGTATAACCGTTTCTGCTCACGTGATCAAACCATTAGCCCATGTCAAAATTTAACACTTTGAACCCTATGAGCCATGCTCGGGGCAGTGCCTCAGTTACCATCCAGAGACAGTCTAGGATAGACGCAGGCCTGCGAACTCTGAGATTCCACCCTGTCTAATTGACCTTAATATACCAAGTTACCATCCCAATCTCGTCTGTTCATTACCCAATCTACGAAAGAACCTCCACACAACATGTATGTATGTATGTATGGATGTATATATGTGTGTGTTTGTATGTGTGTACTCACCTAATTTTACTTACCTAGTTGTGGTTACAGGGGTCGTGTCATAGCTCCTGGCCCCGCCTCATCACTGGTCGCTACTAGGTCCACTCTCTCCCTGCCCCATGACCTTTATCATATATCTTCTTAAAGTAATGTATGGATCCTGCCTCTACTGCATCACTCTCCAGACTGTTCCACTTCCTGACAACTCTATGACTGAAAAAGTACTTCCTAACATCCCTGTGACTCATCTGAGTTTTCAATTTCCAGTTGTGACCCCTCGTTGTTGTGTCACATCTCTAAAACATTCTGTCCCTGTCAACCTTGTGAATTTATTATTATTATTATTATTATTATTATTATTATTATTACTATAATCAAAAAGAAGCGCTAAACCTCCACCTTGTCAATTCCTCTCAGTATTTTATGTCGTTATCATGTCGTCTCTATCCCTCCTGTCTTCCAGTGTTGTCAGGTTGAGTTCCCTTAACCTCTCTTCGTAGGACAACCCCCTCTGCTCGGGTATTAGTCTTGTTGCAAACGTTTGCACTTTCTCGAATTTCTTGACATGTTTGACTAGGTGTGGGTTCCATTTTGGTGCTGCATACTCCAATATGGGCCTAACATACACGGTATACAGTGTCGTGAATGGCTCCTTAGATGTCGAAACGCTATTCTTGGGTTTGCCAGGATCCCTTATGCTGTAGCAGTTGGTTGATGTATGCTCATATGTGTTCAATATGTTGTTCACCCCAAGATCCTTTTCCTTGAGTGAGTTTTGCAGCCTCTGATCTCTTAGACTGTACTCCGTCTGTGGTCTTCTTTGTCCTTGCCCAAGCTTCATAACTTTTCTGGGGTTAAACTCCAGGAGCCATATGTCTGACCAGGCTTGCAGCCTGCCTAGATCCCCTTGTAGGCTTATCTTATCCTCGTCCGCTTCTATTCTCCTCATTAGCTTCACATCGTCTGCGAAGAGGGACACCTCTGAAAATATCCCTTCCGTTATGTCATTCACATATAAAGAAACAGCACTGAACCTAGGACTGACCCTTATGAAACCCCACTCGACACATGCACCCACTCTGATACCTCGTCACATACAAACACACGTTTCTTTCCTACTAGGTATTCCCTGATCCATTGCAATACTTTCCCTTATAATCCTGCCTGCTCCTCTAGTTTTTCGACCAGTCTCTTGTGTGGTACTCTGTTGAAAGCCTTCTTACAGTACAAGAAGATGCAGTCTACCTCTCTCTCTCTCACTCTCCTTTCATACTTCTCTTACCTTGTCATGGAACTCCAATAGGTTTATGACGCAGGATTTTTTTCCCTTGAAGCCGTGCTGTTTGCTTGTGTGTGTGTGTGTGTACTCACCTAGTTGTGGTTGCAGGGGTCGATACATAGCTCCTGGCCCCGCCTCTTCACTGGCCGCTACTGGGTCACTCTAACTGCGCCATGAGCTTTATCATACCTCTTCTTAAAGCTGTGTATGGAACCTGCCTCCACTACATCGCTTCCCAAGCTATTCCACTTCCCGACCACTCTGTGACTGAAGAAATACTTCGTAACATCCCTGTGATTCATCTGAGTCTTCAACTTCCAACTGTGTCCCCTTGTTGCTGTGTCCCATCTTTGGAACATTCTGTCTCTGTCAACCTTGTCAATTCCTCTCAGTATTTTATGTGTCGTTATCATGTCCCCCCTATCTCTCCTGTCCTCCAGTGTCGTCAGGTCGATTTCCCTTAACCTCTCCTCGTAGGACATACCCCTTAGCTCCGGGACTAGTCTTGTTGCAAACCTTTGCACTTTCTCTAGCTTCTTTACGTGCTTGGATAAATGTGGGTTCCAAACTGGTGCTGCATACTCCAGTATGGGCCTAACGTACACAGTGTACAGGGTCCTGAACGATTCTTTATTAAGATGTCGGAATGCTGTTCTTAGGTTTGCTAGGCGCCCGTATGCTGCAGCAGTTATTTGGTTGATGTGCGCCTCAGGAGATGTTCCTGGTGTTATACTCACCCCAAGATCTTTTCCTTTATTGAGGTTTGTAGTCTCTGGCCCCTAGACTGTACTCCGTCTGCGGTCTTCTTTGCCCTTCCCCAATCTTCATGACTTTGCACTTGGTTGGGTTGAACTCCAGGAGCCAATTGCTGGACCAGGCTTGCAGCCTGTCCAGATCCCTTTGTAGTTCTGCCTAGTCCTCTTCCGATTGAATTCTTCTCATCAACTTCACATCATCTGCAAACAGGGACACTTCGAGTCTATTCCTTCCGTCATGTCGTTCACAAACACCAGAAACAGCACCGGTCCTAGGACTGACCCCTGTGGAACCCCACTCGTCACCGGCGCCCATTCTGACACCTCGCCACGGACCATGACTTGCTGCTGTCTTCCTGACAGGTATTCCCTGATCCGTTGTAGTGCCTTCCCTGTTATCCCTGCCTGGTCCTCCAGCTTCTGCACTAATCTCTTGTGTGGGACTGTGTCAAACGCCTTCTTACAGTCCAAGAATATGCAATCTACCCACCCCTCTTTCTCTTGTCTTACTGCTGTCACCCTGTCATAGAACTCCAGTAGGTTTGTGACACAGGATTTCCCGTCCCTGAAACCGTGTTGGCCGTCGTTGATAAGCTCATTCCTTTCTAGGTGCTCCACCACTCTTCTCCTGATAATCTTCTCCATGACCTTGCATACTATACATGTCAGTGACACTGGTCTATATTTTAGTGCTACGTTTCTGTCTCCTTTTTTAAAAATTGGAACTACATTTGCTGTCTTCCATACCTCTGGTAGTTGCCCTGTTTCGATAGACGTGTTGAAGATTGTTGTTAGGGGTACACATAGCTCCTCTGCTCCCTCTCTCATTACCCATGGAGAAATGTTGTCCGTCCCCATCGCCTTTGAGGTATCTAGCTCGCTTAGTAGCCTCTTCACTTCCTCCTCAGTTGTGTGTATCGTGTCCAGCACCTGATGGTGTACCCTACCTCTCCTCCTTTCTGGAGGCCCTTCTATTTCCTCTGTGAACACCTCTTTGAATCTCATGTTGAGCTCCTCACACACTTCGTGGTCATTTCTTGTGACCTCCCCTCCTTCCTTCCTCAGCCTGATCACCTGGTCCTTGACTGTTGTTATCCTCCTGATGTGGCTGTACAACAGCTTTGGGTCAGATTTTGCTTTCGCTGCTATGTCATTTTCGTATTGTCTTTGGGCCTCCCTTCTTACCTGTGCATATTCATTTCTGGCTCTACGACTGCTCTCCTTATTCTCCTGGGTCCTTTGCCTTCTATACTTCTTCCATTCCCTGTGTGTGTGTGTGTACTCACCTAGTTGTGGTTGCAGGGGTCGAGACATAGCTCCTGGCCCCGCCTCTACACTGGCCGCTACTGGGTCACTCTCCCTGCGCCATGAGCTTTATCATACCTCTTCTTAAAGCTATGTATGGAAC
The DNA here is from genome assembly GCA_009830355.1 of Cherax destructor. NCBI lineage: Eukaryota > Metazoa > Arthropoda > Malacostraca > Decapoda > Parastacidae > Cherax > Cherax destructor. The sequence goes on from WNWK01013201.1 coordinate 48,522, forward strand.
CTGCCTCCACTACATCGCTTCCCAAGCTATTCCACTTCCCGACCACTCTGTGACTGAAGAAATCCTTCCTAACATCCCTGTGATTCATCTAAGTCTTCAACTTCCAACTGTGTCCCCTTGTTGCTGTGTCCCATCTCTGGAACATTCTGTCTCTGTCAACCTTGTCAATTCCTCTCAGTATTTTATATGTCGTTATCATGTCCCCCCTATCTCTCCTGTCCTCCAGTGTCGTCAGGTCGATTTCCCTTAACCTCTCCTCGTAGGACCTACCCCTTAGCTCCGGGACTAGTCTTGTTGCAAACCTTTGTACTTTCTCTTGTGTGTGTGTGTGTGTGTGTATGTGTGTGTGTGTGTGTGTGTGTGTGTGTGTGTGTGTGTGTGTGTGTGTGTCTTTGAGTACTCACCTATTTGTGACTGCAGTCGTGTGTATGTACGGACGAGTGTGATTGCAAGTGCGGGTGTACGTGCGCTTTAATGCATGTATGCATGACTGTGCGTTGAAAACCAAGCTTCCTATTGCATGACAGGCAATATAGAACAATCATGTCAACAAACTTCATCAAAGCAAAGCATAATGCAGTTTAATACATGACGGGCGTTGTGGGTGTAGTAGATTTTGTGTGGTAGGTGTTGTGTTGTAGGTTTTATATTCCAAAGACTAGCACTGACTTCTTAACACCGAAGCAGAAAGAATCCCGATAAGGCGATGAGGAAAGACCTTGTATCTCCGAGATACATAACACACCCAGGTGTGTAAACCTCTCGGACTGGTTAACTAAATGCTGAAGACCCATGCAGGGTAAACTGCAAGGAAATCTCTCTCTCTCTCTCGATCTTAGTATCGCAAGATCAAATGCAGTTAGTTTCTCTCTTAGGTAAAATGATGAAGGTCAGACATTTGACTTTGATACGTAGAAAAATAATAATATATATATATATATATATATATATATATATATATATATATATATATATATATATATATATATATATATATATATATAATATAATATATATATATATATATATATATATATATATATATATATATATATATATATATATATATATATAATATGTGTGTGTGTGTGTGTGTGTGTGTGTGTGTGCGTGTCATGCCGAATAGGTAAAACTTGCGATTTTGGCTTAAATAGCAACGCTCTTCTTGCCGAATAAGCAACCGAACATTTGTTTATGCAATAATTTCATAAAATCATTCTGAACCTAGCGAAAAAAGTATATTTCATTGTGTTTGTTTATTAAATTATTGTAAACTTATCTAAAATATATTTAGTTGGATTAGCCTAAATTAAATGCGCTTGTTATAAGAAGGTTAGTTAAGTTTTCTAAGGTTCTTTTGGTACAAAAATTATTAATTTTTACATTAAAATAAATGAAAAAATATATCTTTAAATGGTTTTAGTGTGTGTTTCTCAGTGATACTTCACTTCTAAGACGCCACTGTAGCCAAACAAAGGCTAGGGTAACTACAGCAGTTGGAATGTGTGGAGAAGAGCGATCTGCAAGACTCCACATCTAATGACTACCACGAGAGTAGAGACCAAGACCCCTGTTGCGACACCATGGAACTGGACAGACAAAAATCAACGTTTTAGGTAGCGAAAACCTTTGAACAAAGCAATAAGATTTCAGCTCTAGTGTACACAGTTACACGTCACCCATTAGCTTGCTATTGCCTCAGGTCTGCAAATAGTTTTTTTTCATCTCTTATACAAGACCACGGGGCTAAGAGCCAATTTCCTACCTGCATCAAGGACAACCACCATACTCATCTGCTTGGTAAATTTATGTGAAAGCACAAGGAGCCAGTTCAACAGCATCCCGTCTGCTAACAAGAAAAAAGAGCATCATAACAAATGTTTGGGATCTCAAACAAGGTTTCATTAATACATCTTAATGGTAAAGTTGCTCTGGTAGCATTCATGGGTGACAGGAATTCGGAAAAACTCTACTAAAATTGCTGGCCACAGATGTAAGGATACGAAAGAGACAGCCAGGATCATAAAGGTGATACTGTCGTGTGTTTTAGTAAAACAATACATGCCCAGTCCTTTAATGTTGTCATTCCTAATCACATGAAAAGGATGTTTCTCAGGTTATGAATAATTTCCCAGGACCTCCATTCAATTGCTTGTCCGTTTCGCCATTAGCGGATATAGGATCGAGCTTCCATTACTTCTGATTGACTCACATTTTCCAGACAGTTTTATATACCAGTATGTGAACGATACAACCCTCAGTGTGTGAACGGTACAAGCCTCAGTGTGTGAACGATACAACCCTCAGTGTGTGAACGGTACAAGCCTCAGTGTGTGAACGATACAACCCTCAGTGTGTGAACGGTACAAGCCTCAGTGTGTGAACGATACAACCCTCAGTGTGTGAACGATACAACCCTCAGTGTGTGAACGATACAAGCCTCAGTATGTGAACGATACAACCCTCAGTGTGTGAACGATACAAGCCTCAGTGTGTGAACGATACAACCCTCAGTGTGTGAACGATACAACCCTCAGTGTGTGAACGATACAAGCCTCAGTATGTGAACGATACAAGCCTCAGTATGTGAACGATACAAGCCTCAGTATGTGAACGATACAAGCCTCAGTGTGTGAACGATACAAGCCTCAGTATGTGAACGATACAAGCCTCAGTATGTGAACGATACAAGCCTCAGTGAGTGAACGATACAAGCCTCAGTGTGTGAACGATACAACCCTCAGTATGTGAACGATACAACCCTCAGTGTGTGAACGATACAAGCCTCAGTATGTGAAAGATACAAGCCTCAGTGTGTGAACGATCAAGCCTCAGTATGTGAACGATACAACCCTCAGTGTGTGAACGATACAAGCCTCAGTATGTGAACGATACAAGCCTCAGTGTGTGAACGATACAAGCCTCAGTATGTGAACGATACAACCCTCAGTGTGTGAACGATACAAGCCTCAGTATGTGAACGATACAACCCTCAGTGTGTGAACGATACAAGCCTCAGTATGTGAACGATACAAGCCTCAGTGTGTGAACGGTACAAGCCCCAGTGTGTGAACGATACAAGCCTCAGTGTGTGAACGATACAAGCCTCAGTGTGTGAACGATACAAGCCCCAGTGTGTGAACGATACAAGCCTCAGTGTGTGAACGATACAAGCCTCAGTATGTGAACGATACAAGCCTCAGTGTGTGAACGATACAAGCCCCAGTGTGTGAACGATACAAGCCTCAGTGTGTGAACGATACAAGCCTCAGTGTGTGAACGATACAAGCATCAGTGTGTGAACGGTACAAGCCCCAGTGTGTGAACGATACAAGCCTCAGTGTGTGAACGATACAAGCCTCAGTATGTGAACGATACAAGCCTCAGTGTGTGAACGATACAAGCCCTAGTGTGTGAACGATACAAGCCCAGTGTGTGAACGATACAAGCCCCAGTGTGTGAACGATACAAGCCTCAGTATGTGAACGATACAAGCCTCAGTATGTGAACGATACAAGCCTCAGTATGTGAACGATACAAGCCTCAGTGTGTGAACGATACAAGCCTCAGTATGTGAACGATACAACCCTCAGTGTGTGAACGATACAAGCCTCAGTATGTGAACGATACAAGCCCCAGTGTGTGAACGATACAAGCCTCAGTGTGTGAACGATACAAGCCTCAGTATGTGAACGATACAAGCCTCAGTGTGTGAACGATACAAGCCTCAGTATGTGTACGATACAAGCCTCAGTGTGTGAACGATACAAGCCTCAGTATGTGAACGATACAAGCCTCAGTGTGTGAACGATACAAGCCTCAGTGTGTGAACGATACAAGCCTCAGTGTGTGAACGATACAAGCCTCAGTGTGTGAACGATACAAGCCCCAGTGTGTGAACGATACAAGCCCCAGTGTGTGAACGATACAAGCCCCAGTGTGTGAAAGATACAAGCCTCAGTGTGTGAACGATACAAGGCTCAGTGTGTGAACGATACAAGCCCCAGTGTGTGAACGATACAAGCCCCAGTGTGTGAACGATACAAGCCCCAGTGTGAACGATACAAGCCCAGTGTGTGAACGATACAAGGCTCAGTGTGTGAACGATACAAGCCCCAGTGTGTGAAAGATACAAGCCTCAGTGTGTGAAAGATACAAGCCTCAGTGTGTGAACGATACAAGGCTCAGTGTGTGAACGATACAAGCCCCAGTGTGTGAACGATACAAGCCTCAGTGTGTGAACGATACAAGCCCCAGTGTGTGAACGATACAAGCCCCAGTGTGTGAACGATACAAGCCCCAGTGTGTGAACGATACAAGCCCCAGTGTGTGAACGATACAAGCCTCAGTGTGTGAACGATACAAGCCTACAGTGTGTGAACGATACAAGCCTCAGTGTGTGAACGATACAAGCCCCAGTGTGTGAACGATACAAGCCTCAGTGTGTGAACGATACAAGCCCCAGTGTGTGAACGATACAAGCCCAGTGTGTGAACGATACAAGCCTCAGTGTGTGAACGATACAAGCCCCAGTGTGTGAACGATACAAGCCCCAGTGTGTGAACGATACAAGGCTCAGTGTGTGAACGATACAAGCCTCAGTGTGTGAACGATACAAGGCTCAGTGTGTGAACGATACAAGCCCCAGTGTGTGAACGATACAAGCCCCAGTGTGTGAAAGATACAAGCCTCAGTGTGTGAACGATACAAGCCTCAGTGTGTGAACGATACAAGGCTCAGTGTGTGAACGATATAAGCCCCAGTGTGTGAACGATACAAGCCCGTGTGTGAAAGATACAAGCCTCAGTGTGTGAAAGATACAAGCCTCAGTGTGTGAACGATACAAGGCTCAGTGTGTGAACGATACAAGCCCCAGTGTGTGAACGATACAAGCCTCAGTGTGTGAAGATACAAGCCTCAGTGTGTGAAGATACAAGCCCTCAGTGTGTGAACGATACAAGCTCCCGTGTGTGAACGATACAAGCCCCAGTGTGTGAACGATACAAGCCTCAGTGTGTGAACGATACAAGCCCAGTGTGTGAACGATACAAGCCCCAGTGTGTGAACGATACAAGCCCCAGTGTGTGAACGATACAAGCCCAAGTGTGTGAACGATACAAGCCTCAGTGTGTGAACGATACAAGCCTCAGTGTGTGAACGATACAAGCCCCAGTGTGTGAACGATACAAGCCTCAGTGTGTGAACGATACAAGCCTCAGTGTGTGAACGATACAAGCCCCAGTGTGTGAACGATACAAGCCTTAGTGTGTGAACGATACAAGCCTCAGTGTGTGAACGATACAAGCCCCAGGTGTGAACGATACAAGCCTCAGTGTGTGAACGATACAAGCCTCAGTGTGTGAACGATACAAGCCTCAGGGAACATCAGCGTCAGCGTACAACTTATGCACGTGAGTAAACCATTGTTATACAACGGTTGCTTCAACGACCTACTTCACTTTATCACCTAATCAAAGGGCTACGCAGGACTAGGCTAACAATTACTTGTTTAAGAGAAGAGAGTCTCACTGACCTTAGGCACATCAATTACCAACACGCAAGAATATCAACATGGGACAAACATTAGACGACCACCTTTGCTTCTGAGAAAAATATAAATGATGACTCTCTTTTCACTGCATGATGTCACTGACCTTACGGTTAAGGTCACAGCTAATGTGACTGTCGTAGACAGCCAAACACAGCACTATAAGACGGGAAGCCATCAGCAGTTTTACTCTGCACCCTTCAACGGGGGCATTGATCTCCGAAACCCTCTCCAGGTATACTCCAGGTAACATCACTAAATTGGTGATTCATTCCCGGAAGGGCTCGTGTCTCATTTAGATTATGCTGCACAGTTCTGGTCACCGTATTACAGAATGGATATAAATGCGATTGAAAACGTACAAAGGAGGATGATAAAGATGATCCCATGTATCAGAAATCTTTCCTACGAGGATAGACTGAGGGCCCTGAACTGCACTCTCTAGACAGGCGTAGAATTGGGGGAGATATGATTAAGGTGTATAAATGGAAAACGGGAATAAATAAAGGGAATGTAAATAATGTGCTAAAAAATATCTAACAAGACAGGACTCGCAGCAGTGGTTTCAAGTTGGAAAAATTTATATTCAGAAAAGATATAGGAAAGCACTGGTTTAGTAATAGAGTTGTGGATGAGTGGAATAAACTCCCGAGTACCGTCATTGAAACTATAACATTGTGTAGTTTTAAAAATAGGTTAGATAAATACGTGAATGGGTGTGAGTTGAACGTGCGTCGCATGGGCCAGTGGGCCTGCTGCAGTGCTTCTTCTTTATGTTCTTATGTCTGGAACAGGTTATTGAAATACATGAATGAGCCTCTATTGCAGATCTGGCTCTTACTCGGTTAGTGGACAGTCAAAACACAGCTACCGGGCTGTGGTACGTACGTTGGGCTACGTGCGACCAGCAGTAACAGCCTGGTTGATCAGGCCATGATCCACCGGGAGGCCTGGTCGTGGACCGGGCCTAGGGGGCGTTGACCCCCGGAATACCCTCCAGGTAGGTAGGTAGGTACTGCACTATACAACGGGCAGTCATCAGCAGTTTTTCTCTGAACCCTTGACATGAACTTCACTAAATTAGTGATCATTCATTCTCGCGTCTGGACCAGGTTATTGAGACACTTGCACGAGCCTCTATTGCAGATTTGGTTCTTTCCCGGTTAGTCATGCCGGCCATGTTAGCCACACTGGCTTGTGTTTCCCCCTGGCTGTACTGTATATACACTATGAAGAAGTGCTCTTTGCTAGTGGCCTCTAATGGCTTCTCATTCTCTCCTTTTATGTACTACGAGAGAGTTCCCTTCAATCCCTCTGCACTGGCTAGGAACATACACGGATACGTCTAGTTGATACTAAGACACATGTGCAACAGTCACCTTACTGTTGCACATGTGTTTTTTAATTTGTCGGTACTGAATACTGTTATCATATTCACCTATAGGTCTATCTGCTTGGAGTCTACCTGGAGTCGTTTCCGGAGGTCACCGCCTCCGCGGCCCGGTCCCAGACCAGGCCTCCTGGTAGCTGGCCTAATCTATCAAGCTGTTAATGTCCGCCGCCTGTAGTCCAACGTATGCCTCCACAACCCGGCTGAACAAGAACTGGATGAATCTGACGGGTTCCCTCTTGAAAACAGCTAGATGTTTGTTGGTAATGCTCCTCATGCATGAAGGGTGTTGAAGAGTAGTGGTCCCTTGACACTTATTGAGTTATTTCACAGTTAATTTTGATCAGATTAAAGAATTTAAGTTCTTGACTGGTGATGTACTTAATGATTATCGTGTAGTTGACAGTTGATACACCAAACATTCCATTCCATCCACTTTAAAGCAACAAACAGGGAGCCGAAGACTATTTACCCCTTCTTAGTTACATAAAAAAAACTTGTAAATCATGTTAAATGTCAACGTATGTAGGAATAAAAACTTCTAATGCTTGTGTAAAAAATTTTAATGTTTACTTGCGGTTAGTCTATGGCAACAAGTTCCATTAAAACTAAGTATGTATTTATCTAGCACTTCAAGCTATATCCTATAATCTTCAACAAGTCGACTACCCAACCAGTCAACTACACAACGAGTCAACTATACAACGAGTCAACTATACAACGAGTCAACTGCACAAGGAGTTAACTACACAGCGAGTCAACTACACAACGAGTCAACTAACAACGAGTCATCTACAAAGAGTCAACTATACAATGA